>WYDI02029217.1:0-27092 GCA_009867235.2 Psittacus erithacus | reverse complement strand
GACCAAAACCAGAAACACAGCACTGCACCAGCTACTAAGAAGGAGAAAAATGACTGCTACTGCTGAACCCAGGACACCTCCGTAAAACAGAGGAGCAGGAGAGCACCAGGCAGGTCCCCAAGTTCCCATCCTAGACCCTCTTGCTCCAACAGAGTGTCCAGGCCACCCAGGGCTTCCCTCCCAGCATCCCAGGTCTGGGGCATCTGGGCACAGCAGAGCATGTGGATTTGACATACAAAGTTAGAGATAAAGCAGCACTTGATGTGCAACAAATGCATCAATGTGGGCTGTGGGGTCCTAGGATCCCCATGCTGCAGCCTCACTACTGCACATGTGGCCCAAGGCACAGTGAATGCAAACTGGCTGCTCTCTCCCAACCTCTATGTGGTCTCCTATTTCTGCAGCTTCCGCTGGTCTGCACCACACACATTCATCCCAGGGTAAGAAATTCAGCTCCTCAGCATGGGAATTGGCAGCATTCTCCTTTACAGCAGCAGGCACCTGCCAGGCAGACCAAAAGCAATGGGGTCAGTCCCCCACATACAGCACTTAAGACATTTATAACCTTCCCAATGGATGTCTGTCTCACTGGTCCCTGGCTAGTGTTAAGCAGATGGGGATGACCGGGAAGCGTGGCAGCCACCAGCAGGAAGCCACAGTGGGGACCGTCCCTATCTCCTGCCTTGCTGGGCAGAGCAGCAGGCTTCAAGAGTTTGCAAACATGACTGGGCAGGGCTTGTAACCCCAGGTGCTGGGAAAAACATGAGCCCAACCAAAAGAGGAAACTGCTGGGTTTAAACCCAGCCTTAAGGCTCATCTCTCCCACAGCCCCAATTCCAGGGAGTGCAGCCAACGGCAGAGGGAAAAGGGGACCCCCCACATCCCTTTGCAGCAGAACAAGGGTGAAAGGAGATGCTGGAAGTTGTCGCTGCTCCACCCAGCAGTGCTCCAGGCCCAACATGGCATGGCAGCATAGGATGGCACCCAGAGCTTATCACCTGTCCCAGGGCAGCCCTGAGGAAGCACCTTCTGTTTGCTTGGTCAGGGGAGCGGATGCTCAGGGTGGCTCAGAGGGGCAGCAGATCTGAAGTGCCTGGATGCAGCATGGAGCAAGGCTGGGCATCAGGGATGGGCCGGCTCCACTGCATCATGAGGTCCTCAGAGTCCCACTGTGAAGAGAAATGAGCAGGCAGTGTCACATCTGGGTGTGAGGGAGCCCCGCGCAGCACTGCTTCAGGCACTGCTCCCGCAGGGGGCACAGGGTCTGCACCACCTTTTACAGGAAAGGGGAATTGGCTGTTGAACTGAACGGGAATCGAAACTAGAAAGTGTTTGGTTCTCCCTTTCTCCACAGCAACGCAAGCAAAGCTCAAAGTGGAACAACACTGGGTTCCATTTTTCTCACGTGCTTCCCTCCCTGCCCAGGCAACATGAGGACAGGGCTCAGGAGCACACGGGGTGGTGGTCAAGGTAGACGTGGAGTATGTCAAGAGGGAATCCCTTTTCCCCGGGATCCCACAGCAACAGTTCCTGAGCACCTCCCTGAGGCGCCATAAGCAGAGCTGGTGCTGAGAGTTACTAAGCAGAGACAGCTCTTGCTAAAACCCTGCAAAACCCTAGATGAAGCTCAGGCTGGTTCATCAGCAACAAAAAGGGGCTCTGCAGAGGCTTCCAGCTTCCCTTTTTTGTGTGCAAGGTGCAAAAGCCTGGCTGGCCTGAGGGAACTTCCCATCAGGACGCGATGTTTCTGTTTCTTCGCCTCAGCTGCTTACTTCGGAGTGACACAAGCCTGGAGAGTGGGACATTCCCAGGAAGGCAAGCCAAGCCCGCTCCACCCAGCAAGCGCGGTCCTGCTGCCCTGACACCACCCACAGGACGGACCCTTTTCCCGGAGAAAACACTGGGGCAGAGTTCTTCTGACTCAGGAGCAGTTTCTTTTCCTCTTGTCCTCCCCATGACCTCTCTTCATGTCCCAAGATGTCTTCGGCACCTCAGGCATTTATCTCTGAGAGAGTATACTCTGGGGTGCCCTGGGGAGCTGCTCCCAGCAGCCCACTGATGCTTTTCCCCAATACTTTTGCTGTAAAAGAAAGAGGAAAAAAGAAAAATAAATAAAACCACCCGAGGAAAAAAGCTGGACTAGATCCATCACGCAGGGGGGGACAGAGCACAGCACTGCTCCTCGCAGACATGCAGGGAGAGAAACCTGCTGGTGCCAGGCACTGGTGCCAGGCTCACGGGAGCAGAAGCAGCTGTGAACGGGGGGACTGCTCTTTACATTCAGGCACTGGTGTTTCAGGGCAGCCAGGAGAGACCCGCGCAACTCCAACAGAAACAGCCGGAGCGCGACCGGAGCCCCGCCTCACTCACCAGGGCACGAGCTCTTCTCCCGGGGCGGGGTGCTCTTGACCGCGTTCCTGCCAGGCTGGCTGGGAACAGCCAGTTCACGTGCCGCAGTGCAGGGTGCGGGCGGGGCGCCTGCGCCTCTGCTGGGATCCCTAAACGGGACAGGAGCCAGCTGTGCCGCGCCGGGGGCGCCCGCCTGCGCGGACAGGGCTGCGCTCCCTCTGCCTTGGAAAGGCCGGCCCCTAACGGCAGGGGGGCAGGATTTCATCCTCCTCCAAAGAAGCAACGGAGTGTTTTCGGAGCAGGCTGCAGTGCTGTTGACTGCAGAGCTGGAGGGATGGATGTACGCGTGGCAGCCCCGCACTGCAAAAGTCATCATCCCAGAGGTCCTTGAGCTGAGACGTCAGGAAAAGATCAGACACATCCGACCCTGACAGCGTGCTCTGCAGTACGGTGACGGGCAAGAGACTCTTGTGTAGTGCTGCAGTGTTAGAAGAGCCACAGCACCTCAGAGCAGAGCAGTGAGTGAGTGCATCCTGGCATCCCCTTCACTTGCTCACACGCGATGCTTCCATTTTCAGGAGCAGAGTAAAACAATACTGCTCTACCCCCAAACAGGAGCTGCAAGGCACAGCTTCTAGTAGACGGATGGCCTAGGCAGCAGCTCTGACATGCAATGTCAAGTCCTGTGTGTGAAGGACAGCCTAGCCTTCTGGGCCTCCGGGGCAGAACTGGGGCCAGTGTTGCACCACGATGACCTGCACTGCAACCTTCTTGCAGCCAACAGCAGCAGCCTGAGTGGGAAAGGCTCTTGGGAGAAAGTGATACTACCAGGAAATAGCATAGAAACTCTGAAAATGCACCATCTTGCCCCTCTTCTCATAATAAAACTCCACTGACCAGAAGGCAGACAAAAAGAGAGAGAAGAGCCAATGTAACACCACCAAGAGTCCTGCAAAATCCATTCGTTTCACAGCAGCTTCTCTACAGGATCACATCAGCTACAGTTCAGAGTAGAAAGACCTTTGAGTGAGCTTGAAACAGCCAGGAGCTCACCCTGGCTCCAGCCTTTTCACAGGCAACCAGGAACAGGCTGCAAGGCTGGCATATGTGTGAGGAGATGTAGAGGTGCTGTGGTGGTTCACCTATGCACTGACATGACCCAGCTAGCCTCCACGCTCCTTTTCTGAGCTCTGCTGTACAGAGCAGCCGGTATGCCTTGGCAGCGTCCTGTGCATTGCTCTGGGATGGACCTGTCCAAATAGGACTCGAGATCTGCCTGCAGAGCCAGGACTGTCACTGTGTGGGGTGGATCCCTTAATGTACACAGGGCAGATCCATGCCATCTGGAGCCAGGCTGCCAAAATCCTCTACCTCCCCCACCCAGCATCCCAGAGCAGCAGGCAGGTGTGTGGCCCATGGCCACCACAGAGGCGAGGCAGGGTGCCCACCTGGATGCCAAGCTGGCTGGCAAGCAACCCCCCAAAGGTGTTGCAGATGTGGCCCAGGCAGCTGTGCAGGATGCAGGACAGATGCCTGCCACCAGCCGTCCCCAGGCATCTGCTGGACAGGTTGGACTTCCAACCCAAACCACTCTGTGATTCTGCTGCAGGTATCAGTGCAGCAGGCAACTGCATCAGCCAGGAAAAGAACTGTCTGCATTAGAAAGAAAAGCCCCCTATAAGGAAGACACACTGCTAGGATGCCACAAGTGCTGCAGATCCTGAAGAACAGACTGGAGCTGGCTGCAACAGAGCAGCCTGCACACCTGCTCCACATGCACAAGGCACTTTTAAGTAAACAGCACTCAAAAATGGAACTTGCCTTCTGTAGAAAGCAGTGGGAGTAGCAGAGCAGCTCACTCAACAGGTGGCCAGGACAAAGCACAATGTCTCCTTTGTTCAGGTTCCTCACAACAGCAGTCCCCACATTGCCTCATGCCTGCCAGCTGCTCATATGCAATGCACTGAGCTGTCAACACAGCCCAGCTGGCATTTCCCAGCAAGGGTAGAGCAAGGCAGATGCAGTTCAGCAACAGACCGAATCACCAGAGAAAAGCATTAATTTAACCATGGTCTTTGCCTATTACCTTGTTTGCACACTGCTGAGTAGCAGCATAAAATATTAACAAGCTTTTAGGTCCACAACTCCTGCTTATGGTCCTCCTCCCATTGAGGCAAGAGTCCTTCAGCACAGCAAGGAGCAGCTTACAATTCACAAAACTGAGAAAACATTATTTGCTTGGTTGTATTTACATTATCCTCTGGTCCCTCACAAACACTGCAAGTGGTTTGGCAGGTCTTGTGGCCAAAGGTTTCTGCAAGCAACAAGCAGAGTTGTCCCAAGTCTCAGGCCCTGGAGATTTGTTACTCCCTACATTTGGAAGGGTTTACACCGGAACACAGACTTTCCAGCAAGAAGGTTCATGGAGGCCCAGCTGGCAGGAAAGGGCAGAGAATGCAAAAGAAGAAAACTCAGGTACATGCAACATGAGCCAAGAATTCAAAATGCTTTGAAAGGAGAGAAGCAGAACAGAAAAAAAATATTTTAGAACTTCAATAAAGGATACCCCAACTTCAGTTTGACAGGTAATAGCTTCACACAGGACAGGACAAAAAGAAATGGGCACTTCTAAGCAATCAGGCCCCTGAAGTATTATAAGCAACAAAGGCAGAAACTGTCTCTCCAAGGTCAGTGGGGAAGCCTGATCAGAGACTATTTGGGTAGGGCACAACCTCTTCAGGAAACAAAGGCAAAGATCACTTTCCCAAGGAGAACCAGATTAAACAGTCTCTCCTGCAAATCTACTTTCTGCCATGGTAAACTGACTTAAAACACCAGTGATCATATTCATTCAGTATAATTATGCCTCAGCTGTACAGGTGGCAGGGAAATATCTTCCCCCCAGTGATGTAATTAAGAGCTTGAGAGTAGGGACTTCAGGGGAAGCAGAAGCCAAGGTGAGAGCTCACTGTGAGGGTGGTGAGGCACTGGCACAGGTTGCCCAGAGTTGTGGCTGCTCCATCCCTGGCAGTGTTCGAGGCCAGGTAGGATGGCTTTGAGCAACCTGGTCTATTGGAAGGTGTCCCTGCCTGTGGCAGGGGGGTTGGAACTGGATGAGCTTTAAGGTTCCTTCCAACCCAAAACATTCTATGACCCTCCACATACATAGTGCAAACTGGCTGTACACACAAAGGGTCACAAAGTCAAAACCAGCTTGGTCACACATCCCACATCTGCTGTGGCTTTGCTCAGCAGTTGGTTTCATCTCTCCATCCACACTTAGGGCCTGGAAAGTACAAAATTACAAGACAGCAATCCCTTTTTTAGTATCAGAGACCAGCATCATCTGTTAGCTTGCTTCACCACCTAAAAACAACGCACAATTTGTCTTTGTGAGCCTTTCCAGTCCTATTATTACTCCCCATGTGCTGGACTAGGAATGAACACCACTCACCAAGGACATGTTTTCTCAGCAGGGTAAACAAGGAGTAAAACTCACTTAAGACTGTACTTACTTTGGGTCAGACTTTTTAGAGTCAAATACTAATTAGTTTCAGAGACAGTTAAAATCTGCTATTATGACACTTCTGTGACTCGGTCAGTGCAACAGAACATGACACCATATAGGAAGTAAAATCTCAAATAAATTTAAAGGACAAATTAGCACCAGATTTTTGGCCAGTCACACGGAGCTCGTGTTTTAAAATACCAGCAGGAAGTCACACAGAAAAACAACTGACACCAGCTTAGTGTGAAGGACATAAAAACAGCATTTTCGTTGCACAGTGTGCCATGCTCTGCTTTAAGCTGGGAAACAGGGAGTGGTTTCAGTACCAGATTGCACGGAATAGGGCTTGTATAGCAGAGAAGGAAGAGGGCAATAAAGATCCTTTACTGTATTTTTCACCAGATTGAAGTACTCCGTCAAATCAACAAGCTTAAAAAGAATAATGAGCAACAGTGTCACAAAGTGTAACAAACATCACTCACTGAAATTCAAATGTTCCAAAATTTTAGTCAGTTTTGCAGGTCTTGCCTTGATCCCAGCTGCTACAAAATACATCCTTTATGGAAGGAAAAAATATTCCCACACAGTTCCATCTGCTCCCATTGAAAGGATGTTTCAGCAGCAGGCAAATGCCTGGGCTGGCTTCCAGATAACACTAACAGCCAGGTCTCTTTTGCCCTCAGAAGGGGTGAGCTCAACTAGCAGAGCCCAGTCATATCCCCTGCCCAGGACAATCCATAGCAGGTGAGCTAGTGATGCCCACTTATCCTTTTCTCACCCGCCTCAGTTCAGACCTGTAGACAGCACAGTGCCTGCCCTGGAAATGCCAGACACCAGTGCCACAGCTAAGCCTCCAGGTGCTTAGTGATCCTGCGGATTTTCTCCTTCTTGTTCCTGTTTCCATGTTTCTTCCAGGGCTTTCCTACAACATTCCCAGGATTGGGTGTAGTCACAGGCACAAGGCCACTGCTGGGCCGGTATCCCATTGCAGCCCGGACCCCTTTCACAAGAGCACGAACGTTCTCCTGGAAGACGAGACAATCACCAGTGACCATAAGAAGATACTTAACCACACGGAACTGACATGTTAATAAAACCAGATACAGACAAGCTCAAACCCATCAAGACCTGCTCAGCCTCACCTCCAGAGCTGCAGGAAAGGTCACACCACACAGCTGAGTTAAAGCCTGCCAACATGCTCCAGTTCTGTCTGCAGCTACACCTCACTGTGCCAGGTCCTCAGTGTCTACTGCTGCAAGCACAAGAGCACTGACGAGACACTGAGCTCCGACAGACATGAGCTATGGCACCAGGACTGATTCTCACAGTCTCTGCTTTGCACACAACAAACTGGCTTTACAAATAAAGCTGGTGTGTGTGAAAAGCCAGAGACTAATATAACTTGCTGAAGTCTGGAGCGTAGGTAGTACTGTCGGGGCTCTCAGCTCATACACTTTGGGCAGCCAGAGGAAGAGTCTGGTAATTCCAAAAATTCTCTTCAGGTCATAGTTTTTGAAACAGCTCACTGCATTTTTTTTAAGAGAGCCTGAATTCTTGTTTTCAAAATGCCTGGCTATCTTTAGCTGTGCTGAAACAAATACTGTTCATATCCAGCTAACCAAACAGAATGGATCATGCTATCTATGACCCATCCTCCTCACTGCTAAACACCCTGTGTTATGATCCCTATCAGGTACGCAGACTTAATCAGTTTTGGATTTGACGTTTCATTTTGAGTCACTAACAATTTTTTTCTGTAGTGTACAGGCAAAACAGATCCCTGTGCGACCTAACAAGAAACATACAAGTTAAAAAAAAAATCCCATTTTCCACTTCAAGATTTCTCAATTAGATTTTACATCAGTTTGTGTTCTTTTCATCTAATTTAAGGTTTTGAGTCAAAACAACCATATAGTACTAAATCAGTTGTCTTAAAGAAGCTTATCGCATCCCCCAAATACGTCATCTCAAGAAAGGAAAGTTAGTCTGAAGGACCTGTTAGTCCAAAACCATGTTCCTGGTAGGTGGCTGCATAACACCACCCTCCCTCCTTGTGTCTCCTCCCAGTCACTCTCCTGTTTGCTCAAGATTGATGTCAGGCCTATGATGACAGGTGTCACCCTGCTGACCTTTTAAAAAAATCAACTATGTGTTCCTCATTTGCTATCTTTCAGTCACTCAGGACATTCCCAGTCACTCAGGGGATAATAAAAACAATAGAGGGGTCTTGCATAGAAATTACACACAGCATAACACACCTTTAACTCAACCCAGCACCCTTCCACAACCTCAAAGCTGTATGTTTTCCAGTACCTATGGCACACCAGTGCTGCAGTAAGAGCTTCTAGAGTAAGTCTTCTCCAGAATTTACCTGGTGGAAAAATGTTTTGTCCACCACATTTTCGATTTGTTTTGCTTTGTTTTTCTTCTCAGGCTTCACCTGTCCATTGGCCTGCACAGTTCTGCTCTCTGGGCACCTCTGACGCTGGTGCTGAAAATCATTGGGGTCAATGCCAGGAGGTGGATGGCAATATAACAGCTTCCCCTGTGAAAGCAATGGGATACAGTTATTACAAGAAAAAACAAACCTAAAAACTCAGAGATACACAGAGGAAAGAAGACAACACCAAACCCAAGAAGGGCCCTGGAAGTCCAGGCACTCACTCTGGGTGATTATCAGTACACTTTATTTTTCCTTCCAGGCAACAATTGGCTCAACTTTTAAGTTAAAGTACAGTTCCACCTCTGCTTCAAAGCCCCATTTCCAGCTGCGATGTCCAGCTATAAACAGTACAGTGCAAAAGTCTGAGGAGTACTGGAGGATCCTATTGAGAAATACCCAACAATAAGTTGCTAAGAGGTGCTGTAGAAGCATGCAGCATTACAACATCACAGTCCTTAGTGCCAAATACTGGTCCAGCTATACAATATGGGTTTGTTTCCTGAGTATCTCCTCCCTGTTTTAGAAACATAATTTATTTAGCTGGCACCATATTTTTAAGCAATCATCTTTTTAATATTAAGCAGCTTGAGAAGTTCCATTTATTCTTTTAAAACATAAAAATAGCCCAATTTAAAGAATATTTTGATATATGGTGATTTTGTTCAGAGAAGTAGAATTAATTTTACTGTGCTCGTCAGGCTCTAGTGAAACCTTCAATTCACCTCCTAGGAGGAGAGAAAACCCAGATGCAGGAAGCACTTACACTGACATAGTCTTTTAACACATATCGAGCTGATCTTGGCTGGTCTGGCTGCCCATGAGCTGTCATAAAGCCTCTCATATCTATAAACCAAATCCAAAGTACATTCTGTGTCAGTACAACCAGAGAATTAGTAATGTTGTTCTCTGCTGCCTAATTGCATATTTGTATCCATTCTCAAAAACAACCCCCCCAAAAAACCAAAACCCCAAAAGCCCCTTAGAAAGAAGCTTCTGTTGAGGAAAGCAGGGAAAAAAAAAGAGAACCTGCTGACTGTAGAGGTACTGCAGAAGCATCCTAACCTGAAATGAGCTGACATCTCCCTACAGCTCAGTTTTTATTTCTGTTTTAAGGCCAGAAAAGATTGACTGCCTCAGAGAATCAAACAAGGGAGATAATCCTTCACTGTATTCTTCAAAGTCTAACTCAAGACAGAGTTGATGGAAGGTATCTAAAAGGATGAGAACACCACACTGCATAGGCTGCCAGGGCACTTCAACATCCTCAACACAATCACATCATCTGACGAAACTGGCAAAGCACCACTGCAACAAACACATGAGATTAGCTGCTACCAAAGATCCTTCCTGAGAGGAGGGCAAGTCTTAATGGGGACTTGCATTCAATGTGCGACAAATCTGAGCTGGGCCTAACTTTAAATAGTTCTCCTAAGGATCATGCACACAGCATAGGCAATCGGCTTTGAAGGGATCATCACTCACATCCATATGCTGTTAGGAGCTCTTCAGCTGTTGGCTTTCGATCTGGATCCTCATCTTCCCTTGGCCGTATGATATTTATTCCATAGGTTGCTTCCAAAACGTTTCGTGGGATATGCTGGCAAACGTAAGCTAGTGAAGGAAACCACCTGGCTGATTTTTAGCTACATAATCTTGCCCCAGTCATTCCAAGAGCATACATGAAGAATGACTTTCAGGTTTTGTTGCAAACCAGAACAGCAATGTCAGTCTGACAAGACAAACTTGAAATGAGATGGTGAAACACCAATGCAGCAGGGCTGTTTTATCCAATGTGTGTCCCCACCGCCCTCAACACATGAGCATGTGTGCCCCTGGCAGGGCTGGAACATGCTACATTGCATACTCCAGATCCAACACTTGCAGACACTCTCACAAACCCCACACAAAGGATATTAGAGAAATAGGTGGGACATGGTCCCTCATCTGATCTATAGGCAGAATTCCAGAACAAATCATTTCTGCCTTGGTAGAGATGAAAGATGGCATCACCAGACCAGGGCAATCACAGAGACACAGGCCAGGCTCCACATATAGGGTCTACACAATAAATAATCAATCAGCTCACCAAGGCAAGTCAGTGTCCATGGAGAAAAAAGGAACAAAAAAATCAAATGCAGAGAAGAAACATGGATGCAAATGTGAATAAGCAGTGATTCTACTAACACAGACATCTGCCCTGCTGGCCTCAGACACTGAATTAAGGAAATAATAGAATCATAGAACAGTTATGGTTGGAAAGGACCTAAGATCATCTAGTTCCAACCCCCCTGGCACGGGCAGGGACACCTCACACTAAACCATGTCACTCAAGGCTCTGTCCAGCCTGGCCTTGAATACTGCCAGGAATGCAGCATTTACCACTCTCATGGTTTAAGCCCAGCTGGTAACTCTGAACCACGCAGCCGCTTGCTCACTCCCCCCAGCTTCTTTCTCCCTCTGCTCCCGGAGAGATGGGGAGGAGAATCAAAAGAATGTAACTCCCACAGGTTGAGATAAGAACAGTCCAGTAACTAAGGTATAACACAAACCGCTGCTACCACCAATAATAATAGTGATAAGGGAAATAACAAGGGAAGAGAACACAACCACGCACCACCCGCTGACTGATACCCAGCCCGACTCGAGCAGTGATCTAGCCCTTCCGGGTAACTGCCCCCGATTTATATACTGGGCATGACGTGCTATGGTATGGAATACCCCTTTGGCTAGTCTGGCTCAGGTGTCCTGTCTCTGCTTCCTCCTAGCTTCCTCTCCTCTCTGGCAGACCATGAGGCTCAGAAAGCCCTTGGTCAGAGTAAACATTACTGGGTAACAACCAAAAACATCGGTGCTATCAGAGCTGTTCCCAGGCTGAAAGTCAAAAACACAGCACTGCACCAGCTACTAAGAAGGAGAAAAATGACTGCTACTGCTGAACCCAGGACAACCACTTCTCTGGGCAACCTGTTCCAGTGCCTCACCACCCCTCACAGTAAAGAACTTCTTCCTTATATCTGACCTGAACTTCCCTTCTTTAAATTTTAAGAAATCTGATGTGGATGACAGCAGCACTTCCAAAGTTCATAAATAAGGTGTCCAGATAGGGGCAGCAAGATCTTCAGCTCTCCAATCTGATGGGAGAGAAGAAAGCACTCCAGAAACCTTTAGACCTTTTGGAACATGTAGGAAATTGGACAAGTACAAATCCCTCAATGCTCATTATAGCACTGGAGTTGCTACCTCAAAATTAAAGTTTGATCAATATGAAAACAGTGGCATAATTAGACTTACTCACAGCAATGACTGTAGACAAGGAGGACAGTTTGAAAGCTTGACCTTAGGCTATGCAGAAGAGCATTCACTTTTCAGAGGCAGTGCTGAAAAAAACAGGGCTAAACTACCTAAATAAAATCAGGAGATGGAATACATCTCCCACTGCAGAGCAGCTTTCATAAGCAACTCTCAGACTGTAGCAAGAGTTTGGAAGCAAGAACTAAAATTCCAAAACCATATACATCAAGCCCACCCGTCTCCAACTTACTCTGCTTGGCAGAGTTCAAGCTGGCAAACAGGGTTCTCAGTGAGTGCACATGGCTGCAACTAGTTCATAATGAACCTCTCTTCCATCGGGGAAAAAAGAAGTAGTAAGAAGTTCAATGCTCTTTGTTAGCAATACCTGAAAGTGTTTTGTATGACCTGGTGTAGCAGACACTGACACCTTCTTATTTCCAAGGATTGTGTTGATGGTCGAACTTTTGCCGACATTAGGGTAACCCACCTAGACGATAAAGAAGTGGAATGGTAACAATGATATCAGGCAGGGCAATGCCAGAAGACTGGCAGAGCTCTGACACAAAAGTACTTTAATAAAATGTATTAAAAAATGTAAGGCAAGCAGTGGGTAGCACCGAGCTTTAGGAACTTCAGAATTATCTTTGTACAAAACTCTTAGCAATTTGTGCTTGCTAATCTTTTCACCCTTACAGGAAGCCAGGCTACAGCATGAATTTTTCCCATGGAAGGCATATGGAATTAAAATTTAGATTAATTAAGTTCCATTTAAGCACAAAGTCCAACTCACCAGCCCAACATTTACTTCTCCATCCTTCACCCTTGGTCCATTGTGCATAGTTTTGAATATCTCCAGCAGCTCATTTTTCTGCACCAGATGGCTGAAGTTCCTGAGGTTCCTGTTCTGCTCCTGCGCTATATGCTGCACGTCAGCACCATCAGTCCTACTTTCCATCCTCTCTGGAGCAATAGCATTTACTTTGTCCCCACCTTCATCTTCAGAACAGGTTTGCCATGCCTCCTCCTCATAATCTTCACAGTCCTCATATTCACCACTACTGTCATCATCACTAACCAGAACTTGGTTTACAGTTTGTAAAGAGTTGCCTGGGGATGTACTTTCTGCATTATCTTGTTCTGTTTTGCTGCCTTCTTGAATGGAGCCTTCATCCTCAGAATCACTCAGGTCTTCTGCTACATCTTCAACATTTAGTTCCTGTGTGAACAGTATTTCACAGGTGAAAAGCAATGACAACACTAAGTCTAGCTTCTGACTGCAACTGCTGCAGTGCAGTCCATTATGTTTTCATCAGCCAGATCCCAAGGACTGACAATTCACTACTTAAATCACAGAGGTTTTTTGGGGGTCTTAAGTAAGACATAAAAACAGCCTGTTTGAGGAGAATGACAAAAGTATGCTAAGAGAGACTGTTAGCTTCATCGTGAAGTTGTTACAGGTTTCTCTCCAGAAGCAGAACTGAATGCATGCACACCCACAGCACCCATACGCGCAGCAGCAGCAGAGCATAGCAAAGAGTTTTTTAAATTACCCAACGTTCTTAGTAAGAGGAATTAATACAATTTTCCTTTTTTTCTTTTTTTTTTTTTTTTTTTTAAATGTTCAGAACACAAAGCCATTTTCTTTCAGGTCTAAACATTTCATTAAAATGATTTCAAGCTTTTTCAGTCTAACTCTTCACATTTCTTCCCTGAAAACTGCAAACAGTTCACATTCAAAAAGAAAGACCATTTCATAGCAATAGTATTTTGACTTTTCTTTCTGAAAAAGAAAGCACAACAAACACTTTGAATCAATCTGTAAAAAGATTTTATCCAAGGGCTCTAAGCCAGCTGAACAGACTAGTTATTTTTGGAGGGAGATATGGGATATTCTATAACTGAGAAGCAATAACTGTAACTAAACCCTGAAAGTGGCATATACTGATAACATGTTAACTTGGGGCAGCAGCACGGTTTGTTCTAGTGGGCAAAGAAAGGCCCTCAAGTATTTTAGGCTCTCTCTAAGAAACACCTCCCCTCCCTGGGAGAGAAAGATCCTGCGTACAGACAACCACATTCCTTATAGCATCCCTCTTGGGAAAGATTCCAATTCTTTCAACAAGTCAAGAGTTTGCAAACATACAAGGCATGTTTCTGTAGTTATTCAGAAGCAACCTCAAGGAACAGTTACATTTAGTTCAGCACTACTTATTCAGTCATAAACCTTAAAAGAGAAATTGTAAGCACTACAGTGACCAAAGGGTTTACCATTTTGTTCACAATTTTACTGTACTCACTTTTGGTCTGAGTCAATCATTAAAATACTGTTTATAGCCACACAGGCCCTTAGAATAACGCTTCCCTGAGATAAGGACTGTGCCTTTCCTAGAAAGGTGATCCGGTATATCACAAGCATAACTGCAAAGGAGGTTAACAGAGGCAGTCAGCACACACCCAGTTTGAACTGGTCACCTACAGTACCTTTTCTTCTCCAGACAGCCGTTTGCACTCTCTCAAAGCTGACCAGAACACCACCTTAACACCCTCTTTCTCAAAGAACTGTGCCCAGGCAGCCCGCTGCTCCTCACTCAGCAAATCTGCTTTGTTTATCAGGATCATGTTCTCCTTGTCATTGCTGACTTCCTTAACATAACTTTCCTGAAGAAAACAAAAGAAAGATCAGTTTGTACTCTGGTTTAGACTTCCTCCCCCTAAGGTGATACAAGAGCAGCAAGACAAGCTACCCCATCCAGCTCCACACCAGTGACAGCTAAGCTTACCATCCCCTGGGACAGATGGAACTGGTGTTGAGCAGACAGCTACAAGAACAAATCAAGAGCATGGAACTACAGCAATACAGGCTGTTTGTGGCCACCTTTGCCAACACCTTGTCTGCTTACAGCTATGACATTAATCAGCACCTCACAGCAGAAACTCCTGAGATCAATTATTTGAGCAATTTGGTTAACTCACTGATGCACAGTGTTCTAATTATTACAAAGTTGTCACTTCAATAATTATTGATCCTCCAATTTCAGCGCAGTAATCCTTACCCATTTTTATTCCACCATGCTTTTAAATAGGACAATTCCTTTAAGTGTGGACACTTCTAGTGAGTAATGAGGAGCAATGTAATATCTGCAATTTACTATCTGCAGAACTGCCTCTAAATCCTGAACACTCCATGTGAAATATCAAAAAACACTGAAGAAATATAATTCAATGCCAGAATACTTGCATAAGTAAATAAGATACCCAGTTAGGCACAACAGAAGAACAGCTCCAAGGTGGGTGAACGTATTAAACAAAAATAAATCACACTAACTATAAGAAATAAAATGAAGACAATATTAAAGAAAGTGATTTACTTACCAGATCTTGGCATCTAAACAGAAGGGGGTTTCTAGCATCTACTATCTGGACTACAATATCACTGCAAAAATAAAAGAAAGCCATATAAACTTTTCCCCTCCTTTTGAAAAAAGAGTAGTTTAACTGCAGGCACTTCCATTAGAAGTTTCCAGGCAGATAATTTTGGTTGCCACATACTGATTCTATTTTCTTTGACAGTGATTTCTGTTAACTCAGGACAGCTTCAGAACACTATGGAGTGAATGAAAGAATTTCAAGCCTCACTAGGCAGTTGGCTATATATAAAAAATAAAATAAATAAGTATAAAATCAACACCCTCCCAAGGGAGTAATTTAATACGCCATATTGGTACAAAGAGGTACTGAACAGTTACAGAAATTCCAAGATGAACATGAGAGAAAGCTGACACCATGGTAGTGAGATGAGATACTGAGAAGTTACTGAATCACACCCCTTGGAGTTCATCTGAAGCAAACACAAGAAAAAGCTGACAACAGATCAAATTATCTGGCAAGGTAAAAGACTGGAAAACTTTTGTTTGATTCTGAGACAACATGCTCACTCTACATGAAATAAAAAGCTCCAACAAGAGCAGAAAGGCACTAATAACATATTCCAGCCCCTCAAAACACACAATATACACACACTGCACATAACGATACCCTATAGTGGATGCTCCTGACCCAGCTCTGTCCCAGCCAAAGGCCCAGCAGAACTCAGTACAAAGCCACTTCTGTGAAAGGACAAGCTTACCATGACCTCACTGGTGAAGCATTTTTCAATTTTAGGAAAATCAGATGAGATGATCTCAAACTTAATTACTAGCGAAATTAAATGCCCCAGTTAGATTAACAAAGCAGATAGCACTCTTATTGTATTATAGGTCGGCACAGCAAACAAAGCTACTTCTGTGATATGACAGGCTTTTGCCTTTTGTGCACTGCTGCAATTTCTCTGCATGGCAGGAGACCAAGGACCAAGAGGCTCTTTCTTTCCTAACGTTACTTTAGTTGATCTCCCTTGCTTCCCATCCCTGGACGTCAGGCTGCAGCTGTGTGGCTGACAAAGAGGGGAAAGGGTTAATTTGGCTGAAGACCTCAAAGACACATTCTCAGAAGAGGCCAAAAGCAGCAGCATCTGAAGAACCATCACAGGCTCAAGTGAACCGCCTGCAGAATCATAGTGCTGAGGGCAAGCATGAGCCACTAAGCAGCCACCTTGCTTCACATCACATTGTGACCACTTTAAAACAAAATCACTTCAGTGCCAATAGAAAAATGTTACTGACTGTAATTGTTCTTCCTTGGCTCAGACACTTGAAGCTTGACTCAGAAGCTTTAATTCAGGAAAACACATTAAACATCACTTTTAAAAAGCAGGGAGAGATATACTTTACCTTCTTTCAATGACTCTCCAAAGCTGACGCCAAAATTCCAAGTTACGTTCAAATGGGGTTAGAATTAACTTTTTTTCTTCCTCAAGGCTAAGGTAAAACAGAGAAAAGATATCCTATTTGGCCCATGTCAGGCAATAAGGACACCACCAGTTCTTTCCTAGATCCAGAAACCTTTAGTTTCAGGAATAGTTCATAGTTTAGTTTCAGAGGTCAAATCAGACTCATATATAGGTACTACTTCTGCCAGTTTTGCAAACAGATAAGCACTTAGGTAAACTGCTGTCAGTGGCACTGGTTCAGCAGCGACGCAATGGCTCCTCATCACAGCAAAGAAGTGGTAATTTATGGAAAGAACAAAGACTCATCAAAAGTCTGCCCATGGAACATCAGAGCCACAATAATAAACCAGAGAAGTTACCCCAAATGTCAGCAGTTCAATCGAATACCACCTGGAAAATCTGGGGATGGTACCTGAAATGGCTCTATGCAACCCTAGAGCTGCTGTTACCACCAGCTGGACAACTTTACTCAGGCCAAGAGTAGGTTTACTCACAGGGTCTGAGCAGATACCTCCTAATTCTCCAGGACCAGCACAAGCTGGCACAGGCTGGCAGCACTGCACCCTATTAAGAGGAACACTGTTGCTCTTAGAGGACACATTCACCACTACCCCACTGCACAGGCAAAAGTAGAACATCACAATCCATCCTGAAGAACTGTAACTGTAAACAGTATAAGACCATGCACACACAAGAGCATTGCAGAGCCCACCACAAACACGTCTGGACTGTGGCTAGGATGTCCAGCCTTTCTGAAGAAGTACAGTGAACTACTGATGAATTAACTACTGGTCTAGCAAGAATAAATACAGCCCACTGCTTCCTGCATCTCCAAATGCCAGCTACTTAGCCAGACACAAGTAGCATACTCACTGGGCAAGCTGTCGCCTCCATTCGAGAAAGCTCTCCCTCTCAGCTTGCTGCAAGTCCTCTGCACTGGTTGTCTGATCCCAGCGTGGCCTGTAACAAGCACATTTTGGAGTGGTCAGAAATAGTAGTTACACCACTTTCACTGCTGGAAACATTGATAAAGAATGCAGGCACCACACACTCAGCTACGCAGAGATAGTTACAGCTCAGGCTCGTGTGCATTTGTCTTCAGCAGCTTTAAGTACACCTTTTTTCCTTGCTCCTTCTAAACTCCACTAGCTGTTAAGACACTACCCTATGCACACCAGAACTCACAGAGCCGGTTTTTTTAGCTAAGATTTTCAAAGCATTTAAGATGGGAGATGCACCTCTCTGCCTAGCATGCACAGAGCTCTGGAAAAGTTTACTAGGTATCCTGGTTGCACCACCTCCAGCAGTGCCAGGCTTTGTGCAGAAAACCCACACAATCAGGACAGACAGCCTAGTGCTGGCAGCACCCACGTGGCATGCAGGCACCCATGCTTCAGGTTACAGCAGGCTCATGCAGGCCAGGTAGTGGCTTCCCCAAAACCAGGGTACTGGCAAAGCTGGGCAATGTCCCAGCGCTTGCAGCCACCCAGCGACTGAACCCACACAGCAGAGGGGGATCCAGGCCCAGCCCCGCGGGACTCACTTCCGCGGGATGCGCAGGAACTGCCGGTTCTCCTCATGCAGCTGCCGGACATGCTGGGCCTCCTGTACGGTGAGCAGGCCGGTGCGGCTCTGGGCAGACACGATCTGAATGTTCAGACGCTCTGCAGGAAGGGAGAGACAATCATCCAAAGGCAGCCGTCCCCATCCCTCAGCCCGGCCTCAGGACCCCATCCCCTGGTCCCCCACCCGGACAACCCCATTGCCAGCCCCAGCCATGCTCCCACTCCCCATCGCCGGTTTCCCTTCCCCAGATCTTCGCCCCAGTCCCAAAGTCCCCCCCGCCGCCCAGGACCTGGCCCGGCCCCTCACCGGCCACGAAGCGGGTGCCGGCCAGCTCGGCCGTGGCCAAGAACTCCTCCAGTGGGCTCTGGTCGGGAGCCGACCGCAGGTCCGGGCCGCGCTCACCGCACACCTCGCTAGCGTGTAGCTGCCGGGACAAGACGCCGAAGTCAGCCCCGGGCCTCCCGGTTCCCCGCCGAGCCCGCCCCCAGCCTGGCCGCCCTACCCATGAGGAGGTCCCGCGGCGCTCCAGCCCGCGCTGCCGCTGCAGGGCGCGGCCAAGCCCCGCGCTCCGTCTCTTGCCCATGCCGCCGCCGCGGACGGAAGTTCCGGTCCCCGGCAGGGCTCCTCCGCCGCGCCCCGCCGCCCGCGGAACAGCGTTCCGGGCAGCCGCGTTCCGGGGCGGCCTCGTGCTCCCTGCGCCCGCCGCCGGGCGGCGCCACGGCACCGACACCTCCGCCCAGCGACCGGTCCCCGGGGCCTCCGTATCCCACGCGGCGCTGCGCCGGTCCATCCCATCCACCGGCACACAGCCGCACGCTGCGCTGCCCGGCAGCACGCCCCTCCGCCAGCACCCCTGCGCATCCCTCCGAACATCCACACACTGCCCTGCCCTTCCATCCGTCCGTCCATCCATTCATCTATCCATCCATCCATCCATCCATCCATCCCCATCTATCAATTAAACCATCCGTCCATCAAACCATCCATCCATCCATCCCCATCTATCCATTAAACCATCCATCCATCCAATCATCCATCCATTCAACCATCCTTGCATCCCCATGTTGCTCATCACGGAGACATGCCTCTCTGACACCCATCTCCAACCCTCTCACTCCCTCGGCAGCCAGCACCCCACCATTAACACACAGCACTAATAAAACCCGGGGCACATCTAAACACAACACCCTGAGCCCTGCACTACTGCAAGGAGCCCTGGCAGAGGAACAGCACGCAGGGCTGTGAGCCCTGGCAGAGCCCACAGCAGCACCGATGGCTGCAAGGGCTGGTTTCACTCATCAGTTTGGCCTGGCGCAGATACTATCTCCGGGAAGCAAACAGTGCTGGCAGCAAGGCACGTGAAACCCTGTCCCGGCAGCTGGCAATGGGGGCAAAGGTTCCGTGTGTCCCTCCAGAGAAAGCGGCAAGCTCCAAGGCTGAGGTTGTCTCTGTACCTTGTAATATGCCTAGCCCCACGCAGGATCTCCATCCCCAGCACACCAAACAGTGCATATGAGGAATGATGGTGACAAAGAGGGATCTCGGATGTGGAGATGTAGCAAAGTACCTCAGATGCCATGAGGTAGCTGCCAAAATTTGGCCAGAGTCTGGGCATCTCTGCAGGATGGAGAACATTGCTTGCCCAGCCAGGGAACCATCAAATGGGATTTGGCAGCAGCCATTGTAGCCAGTTTGGGTCAAGATGGGAGAGACGGTTAAATTAATGAACAACTTGACCTCTTCTTGCACAGTGAACTGATCTATGAACCATTTCTCTTTTATGGGTACTGGGTTAAGGCCAGACATTTTTGAAACTAACTGTGCAATGTGTGTCAGTTGTAACTAAAAAATAACCTGGCTAATACTTGGAAAACACAGGCACTGCCTACGTAGGCAGGCAAAGCTTAACTTCAGGTATTGTCCACCAGCAACGCAGCCGTGTGCAACACCCTGTGGGCAGGAGTGGTTTTTTCTCATGCTCAGCAGTACGTGATGCGTCCTCACAGTAAATGCTCTGTAAGAAGACAAAGTTCTTCCTTTCTTCTCATTTTCAAAGCCAGCAACCATACAGCGTGAATTTCTCACGTACATCTGAACCCTTGCCATGCTCATCCCAGGCTCTACCACCACTGCCAGCCTGGCCCCGCCCCTCCTTTGCTTCCTAAAGGCAAACGAGACAGATGAAAAGGGATTCAGTATTCACCTTTTCATTTACATGAGGTACTTCAGTGACAGGCTGGTGGGCTGCAGACAGCACGCAGCGATTTAATAAATTCATTTTTAATCAAGTCGTCTTTAACAAAACCATTTCAGGTCTTTATGTGGGCACTGAGGCAGTAATGTAAGTGCTCATTATTGTATTTCTTTTGTACTTCAGTTAAAAGTTACCTTCCTTCTACACTGCATAATCATCAACCAGAGCAGCCAGCCAGTCCCGCCTTTCCCCACGCCTTGGGTCTGGCAGCACTTCTAACTTCACAGCTGAGGCACACACAATGCTCTTTCCAGGCTGCCCAACCAGCGGCAAAATGCTTTAATAATCTCATCAGCACAGCCCTGGTAGCACGGCCTCAGCACCGCCAGGGTCCTTGGCTGGTGACATGGCCACTGGTACAGAGTGTGGGGCTTGATTTACCTCCATGGGACAAGGGCAGCCACAGGCAGTGGCATGAACTGGAAGCAAAGACACAAGGAGACAGGCAGAAATGCTGGTATGGTAGAAAAAGGAGGCTCAGGCTTGCTCTATGATCTGCAACCCTCTGTGCATCCTGGGGCACTGAGGTTTGAGGGTAACTTGAAGAGCAAAGATGTGAGCGTTTTTATTGGAACGTTTTTCCCACACATTGCCCCTTTTCCCACACCATTCTCCATTTCCAGACTGAAGCACTCCAGGGACAGTCGCTGCAGGTATTTTCTGCCACCTTTGTGGGAGCTGCTGAAGAAATGCCCGAATTTCCCTCATTCTTGCAACAGAAACATTTCGGAGCTCTCCATAAACACTAAGGAATTATTTCTGTCCACTGATGCCAGCAGCACAGTGAGGATCACTTTGAGCAGAGAAGTGTTGAAGGAGGTACAGATTGGGTGATCCCAGTGACAGAGACGACAGAGCCTTGGCTAGAGTCTTAACTGCCTATTTCTAACTGCTATGTTTCTCATCCCATTCTTAATGCCCTGCTGTGCCTACCTCAACAAAACAGGCTGCTTCTGGTTTTACCTAAACATAACAACCTGCTTCTTCTAGAAGACATTTATGTGTGGATTAATTGCACACAGTGAAAAGGGCCACAGCAAGACAAATGCTGTCACAAGAGAATTAAAAAGCAGCTTGGCACCTGTGTGTACCTGTCAAGAGCACAGACAGCCAAGGAGAACACGGAGGAGGGGCGCATGCTGCTGGGAAGTCCAGTAAACCTGTTGATGTGCAGCCCATTTCCATATAATGCAGCAGCTGCAAAATGAAGACTGTTTTCACTGTTGGGCTGTGTTTTTACAACTCCGGTCTTTGACAGCAGTGCACAGGCTGGAGTGCAATGCTGTCCTGGGACAGCAAGCACCCCCTGTGCATCATCGAACCTCTTGCCACTCTGTTGAAGTCTGTTAACTGAGTGCTCAACACTGCTGGCTGTTTGAAGGGTAGCCATAGCTTTGGGACTTCTCACAAAACCATTGCATAGATGAAGTAAAATCTGCTGTCCTTCCCGCACACTGTAAGCACTGACTTGTGTCAAAAGGGCTGGCTTCCATCCCAACCTCTTCTGCCTTCAAGCCAAACCACTGTTCCAGTTTTTGATGCAAATCCTGAGGATTATTTAGCAGCAGCAGCACCTCTTTTCCAAAAGCCAGCTACAGCAGTGCATTTTTGCCTAAAGGAAACATTGTTCTTTCTGAACAACTTTTCCTCCATTTTCCTCTAAGGCAGCTCTGGGAGATCTCAGGGCCGTGTCTCTGAAATATTCATGTGATGACTATTCGTTATTCATGTAGGCTCACAATGTTTGATTCAGTGGTACTGCCAGCCTCAGCCTGACAGGCAGACCCATTAAGAACCCCCTTAAAGCACCCCTGCAAGAACACAAAGACAAGTTTGCTCTGTGCACAACTGCAGCTGCTCGAACCCCCTTCTTTCCAGCCTTAATCAGAAGCACGCCAGCATAGTAAGAAAAGGGGGAAACTGCTCTGCAAGCTGCTGGCGAAGGCCTTGGTCTCCTCTAGAAAGAGCAGCACCCTGGGGAAGCTCTGAAGCCTGAGCCCTGACAAAGCACTAAACCTGCTAGAGCCCTTGAGCAAGTGTTTTAGACTCTGCTAAAGATAAAAATCAGTTCCCTGCCTGACGGGGTGGGGGAAGATTAATCAGAAAGAGCTGCCTGCATCTTTGACAGTGCAAAGTGACAGACAGGATCTGGCAGGGCATTTCTTCAGCTCCTGTTGTGATGGCTTTGCCTGGGCAGGCTCATTCCTGCTGCCCACCACCTGCTGCTCCATCTTCCTCTCCACATGGGCAGGGATGGCCTCATGGTTGCAGTCCTTAGTATGGGGCATCAAGCAGAAGATGCCGCTCCAACACCACCTCTGCACGTGCTGGCTGGCAGCATGGCGGGAGGACAGGTGGTGGCATAGCCCCATCATCCCGGCCAGCACCCCGCGGGTGCCGTGACCCCTGCGGGAGGAGGGCTCTGCGCCCCTGGCCACCGGCTGCCCTTCTAATTATAGCTGTGGGTGCAGGAAGTGCCTGGGCCACCTGTGCAGGAAGCGGGTGTGCCACCCACAGCAGCTGAAAAACAACCGTGGTGGAGGTGTGCCACCACTGCCATGGCCCTGGTGACCCCGGCTCTGCCACTGGGCTGCGGCACCCTAAGCTGCACTGGCATCGCTCTCAGTGCACACAGGGAGATCCACGGCGTCATCGCATGGACTCCCCACATTCCTCACACCACTCCACCATCACCCCCAGAAACCCTGCCAGCACACAGTGGCTGGCAGAATCGGATGCTGATCCCCTTTGGAAGAGCAGGAGGGTAGCAGGGGTGCCATGAGGCATCCATTACTGGCTGTTAAGGACCCTTCTCCCTGAGCAGATCTTGTTCACTACCCCACCAGCTCATCTCCCACTGCCTCAGATCACAGCAGCATGCAGTCATCTACAGCCAGTGCTGGTGAGACCTGGATGATGGCCAGCAGAGCTGGAGGATGTAGCATCCTTCCTGCCCCCACTGATGGCCCGCAGGGCCCAGGTGCTGCTCAACCTTTCCATTTCATGGGAAATCCTGACAGTTCAGAATTTCCTTTGTTCCAGCCCGGAACAAAGAATCGAAACCTTGACATTTAGCATAGTTACAGAGTCTCTGAAATACTTTGCTTTGGAAAATACTGAAATGCCAGTTTGAAATGTTTCACTTTGACTGTGTCACCCCAGCTGCTGTTGCACATGCTCCATTGCTATCTGGGGGGTTTACATAAGCTGACAAAACCAATACATTCCCATGAATTATTCTGGGCTTGTCATATCAGTTTCTCTCAGCATCTTTTCTTTCTACTCTTCCCCAAGCAGAGACCCACAACAACTCCAGTTCTGGCTGCTGGGCACAAAGCAGGGCTGCTCTCAGTAAGGTTTTACTTTCTCCCATTGGGCAGACGCTGTCCTTGGGCAGCCAGCATGGGCAGCCTGGCATCCCCTTCCAACAGAAGCAGTGGGGAACTCCTCACCTGACTATGCCTCAGCAGGGCAGCTTGCACCCCAGAGCCCACGGGCTCATTCTGGGATGCAACCATGATCTCCAGCACTGACCTGAGCAGCCAAGGGCAAAGGAGGATGGAGCAGGGTAGGGATGGGGGCTCTGCCAAGAGACAAGTGCAGCACTCACTGCGCTGCTGGCATGGGGCCATGGGGAGAGATGGTATCTGAGAGACTTTCCCAGGCCTCACACAAGCCCTCCTGGTGCATAAATGCAGGCAGGTGATGGTCGGGAGCTGCTGGGGTATTGCATAAAGAGAGAGCAGGCTGCTGGGCTCCCCCAGGCTACAGGGCCATGCAGATAAGCCACCAGTGTGAATGTCCTACACAGCATGGGTGCTGCTGGCCTTGCAGGTAGGGATCAAGCTTTGTGCTCAGTGGGATGCAGGCAGCGTGCCCTGGCTCCCCTCTTACTGTGCCTCAGTCTCTCCTCCTGGTAGTGAAACACGGACATCCAATGTCACAGAAATAGCACTATGTGTAGGGCAGATGCCCCAAGCTTCCTGCTGCTGGACTTCACCCAAACATTGTGACACAACTCCTCAGCCAAAGTGGGGCTAGGAAGAGTCAGCATTTTGTTTGAGAATTGCCATCACAGGCCACCATGACTTGCAAGGTACTCTTCTGCTGCTGAAGCATGCAGCAATCCTCCATGCTCAGGACTGAAGCAGCCACTGCACAGGAAATAGATGGTCCTGAAGATAACTGGGCCCATTAATGAAGCAAGGAAGGCTGCAATGATCTGGCACGCCAACTGGTGAGCAAGCATGGCGACGAACTGAGCTGCGACTGTTTCCATTCTCGAGCAGGGCCGTAACCATAAGACACCTTCCCTGCTGCTGTACTTCTGGTGGCCAGAGGCAGCTATGCCAAGGATGCTGCTGCTCCCTGGCCAACACCTGGAGCCCCCAGTGGATCTCTGAGGGGCTGATAAGGAAACCTCTGCCCCAAGAAGGCAATGCAGAAATGCAAGCACTGCTGACTTGGGGACTGGGGAGGTGGTGAGGAGGTCAAGGTTCCTCCTCACCTTACACGCCGCTGGGGCTTGTAGAAAGGTGTGCCCCAGTGCTATTGGAGAGACACAGGGACTGGCAATCTGTGCAAACCACACTGAAAATTTAAGGTCTTCATGTCTGAACCCAGGTCACTTCAGCCAGGAGAGCAGAGTTCAGCACGGCCCTGGTAGCAGCTCCGTGGGAGTCATTATCACAAGTGCCCACATACCAGCCCCCCCAGCACTAACCTCCCTCCAGAGGCAGTGCTGCAGGGAGGCCTAGGAGGATCCTCCCTTGCTCCATCCCACCCAGAGCACAGCCCTGCCTGTGGAGCCACCAGCCCCGAACCCAGGAAGGGCTCCTCTGCCCAAAGCCGGAGGCAGGAAGAGAAAGCAACTCCTGCTCCCACAGACAGGCTGCTGGGCCCATGCGTCTCAGAGCAGCAGCCAGGGTTGCTCTCGGCCTTCAGCTTGCAGGCACTGTTCAGGGAGGTGGCACGGGCTTGAACTGCGGGCTCTCACCACACTGGTTCAGCAGGACAGGTTGAGGTGAGAAGGCAGCTCTGCGGGCACTGCAGGAGTGCCACACCTCATGTGAGTGTCGCATGTCACCCTAACCCGCTGGATTCATTCTCTGTGCACAGCAGTGTCTTCCCTTTTCACCTTGCAAGACAAAGAAGGCAAAGGAAAAGCATCTCAGATGCTTCTGAAGGTGAAGTGAATAAAAGGCACAAACCATCTCTTGCTACCCAGGAGAATGGTCCTGCAGGCTGTTAGGAGCTGCCTGCAATGGACTGCAGCATGGCACTCATTCCCACCTGTCCTCCACACCAGCAGTGCTGCAGGGGCTTCTGATGGGTGCCCTGCTCCCAGCCCATGTCACGCCAGGCAGGACTGAACTCAGGGACCCCAGCTGGGGCAGCTACTGCTGGGCACCACCAGCTGGGGGGGATCTCAGCCCCTCACCGGCCCCTCAGGACTCCTGTGGAGTCCCATAGGAGTGTGCTCCAGAGGCCAAGCAGGCATCTCAGTGGGTGCTGGGTTTTACACCAAGGGGCTTACACCAGCTCCTTCCACCATGCAACAGCTCCTATGCATTGACCACTGTGTGCCCAGCCCATGCAGCAGTTTTCCCATAGGAAAATGAGAGCATCAACACATTCATTTCTCAGGGCCAGCCACAGCCTTCCTAACACTGTAAAAGCGCTGTGCTGCCGAAGGCAGGAAATGCAGCGTGTTGCAGATCCACACCCACCACCCGCCTCTGGAAACCGTGGATGGTGTCAGGCGTCCCCTGGTACCGGCTGCGGCCGAGCAGCCTCAGGGGATGGTGCTGGTGACGCTGCCCTCCAGGGAGGTGGAATTTTGGAAACGTAAGCACATGAGAGACGCTTTGAACAATTTGACGCCAATCTCAAGTAGTTACTTGCAGTTCTCAAGTAATCTGCTAGATGGCATAATGCTATAACAATAACAATGATAATAACCATAATGATAACTATACATGGGTTGATTTTAATTGATCTAAACTCCAGAAATGATTTGTCAAATAATTTAAGCAGGCCTTTACATACTTCACTGCACATGTACATACTGCTTCCCTTTTGTCGAGCGTTTATTCAAACACTGACGAAGTGCTGCTCTCCACAACCTTGGAATTTCTCTTCTTTCCGGCAAAGGACATGATACATGATATAAGAAGCTATAGCAACGACACAGAGACCAACTTTCTCGTTATGTCTGTGCCGGTAATCGAGCAACCCCAGCAACAAATTACAAGACAGCTTCTTGTTATTTGGCTGCTGCATGTAAATAAAGAGCAAAGCATTACTCATGCATAATAGCTTTTATATGCTGCAGGCTCTTCAGCTCTCAGAGCCGGACTAACCAAATCAAAGGGAAAACTATGTTGCAAGAGTGGGGCTCCTGCACTGCACGCCGTGGCCGGGAAAGCTGTCGGGGTTCGCGGTCTCCTGGAGTGTGAGGCCCCACAGTGGCCTTGAGATTTTTACCATTTGGGAGGTTTTGAGCTGCAGGTTCCAACCCCCCCGGGCCCCGCTGCTCTCTCCATCCTCCCCTCCTCGGCAGCGTGGCCATGGGTATGGCTCCCGTGGGGAGGGAGCCGGACAGCAGGCGCGGGTGGCTGCGCTCATGGCGGGCCGGGATCCCGCAGCGTCCAGCTCTTAGGTCCGGGGCGCACCGTCCGCGCTCCCGCTGGGGGCAGCGCTCCGCGTGCCTGGCGCGAGAGGGAAGACAAGGGGGCCGGGTTGGAACCGCCCCGTACCCGCCCCCAGCCCGGCCCACGGCGCGCCGGGGCCGGGACCGGGGCGCCGCGGCGGGCGGCGCAGACCGGCGGCGGCGGGCAGGCGGCGAGCAGCG
>WYDI02029215.1:0-66203 GCA_009867235.2 Psittacus erithacus | reverse complement strand
TGCCAGGGAGGAGGGGAAGCCGGGAGGAAGCAGAGACAGGACACCTGACCCAAACTGACCAAAGAGGTATTCCATACTAGGGCACGTCATGCCCACTGTATAAACTGGGGGCAGTTACCCGGAAGGGTTAGATCACTGCTCGGTTGGGCTGGGTATCGGTCAGCAGGTGGTGAGCAGTTGTATTCTCTCCCCTTGTTATTTCCCTTATCATTACTATTATTGGTGGCAGCAGTGGTTTATTGTGTTATAAGTGTTATACCTTAGTTACTGGACTATTCTTATCTCAACCCGTGGGAGTTACATTCTTTCCATTCTCCCCATCCCTCTGGGAGCCAGGGGGAGGAAAGGTAGGAGGAGTGAGTGAGTGGCTACGTGGTTCTGGGTTGCCAGCTGGGCTTAAACCACGACAAGGGAATTGTTTAGCTCTCAGAGAGGCTGCCAAGGACTCCAGCAGTGAAACAGCGGCCAGCATGCAGTGCTGGAGCTGGTCAAGTAGGCCAGCCAGGGACAAGCTTTAATGCAGAGAGGACAGAGGACAGGATTATAGAAATATAAGAGGAGTGAGGGCTGAGCAGCAAGGAAGCAGGATCAAGGACCAGAGCCAGGAATCAAGGTGTGAAGTATGGTATTGAGGCAGACTGCAAGTTCCCAGTAGGTTGCTTGTACAGACGCCTATCTGAGGTCTCCTGTCATTAAGCAGATGAATCGAATATGGGCTTTGTTTTTTGTTACCTCTGCCACTACTGACCAGTGACCAGAGATGCCTCACTACAGCTGGGCAGGAAGTTCATTGCATGCTTTTACTTTTAACACTGGCTTCAGCGTGGCAGGATCTGCAGTCCTACTTGTCCCAGCAGTTTTTTACCGTCTACTGAGTTTGCAGTTCTTTATCAGACAGGCACTGAAATTGTTTACCACAAATTTACATTCAGACCAACTAGGCTGCTTGGACTGGGGAGAGCTAGGGGCATATTCCTCCTTGGCCTATTAGGCTGGTGTCTGTCTCACCTTTGTTCCTTTGCATGGAGTCTCTCTGATTGCTTGAGGATGGAGAGGCTGTGATTTTGCTGACTGTGCTGCTTTGGTTCAGCTGTGAAGCAGTTACTTATAATTGGTGCCAAGGAGTAGCAATCAACTGGAAAAAAAAGCACTGGGAAAAGTTGATTCTCTTTTTTCTTTT
The DNA here is from genome assembly GCA_009867235.2 of Psittacus erithacus. NCBI lineage: Eukaryota > Metazoa > Chordata > Aves > Psittaciformes > Psittacidae > Psittacus > Psittacus erithacus. The sequence continues at coordinate 65,023 of WYDI02029215.1, read as the reverse complement.
TCACTTTTTTTTTTTTTTTCCCTTTTTTCTTTCTTTCTCTGCAAAATGTTTCTGTGAGCTGAGGCTTGAAATGAAACTGGGGGTGGAAGAAAAGAAGGCGCAGTGGAGTCTGGTTTTCTGTGGTTTCCAGTGAAAATTTGCCTCTGGAATGGTGAAGGGAAAGGAAAACATGATGATTAGCACATATGCTGCTTGTGCCCAGCTCTCAGCATTACTTTTCATGGTGTCTCAGGAGGGTGTAGGGCATGCAAAGGAACAAAATTCCCACTTCCAGAAGAACGCTGTGAGCAGTTGCTCAGGTTAGAGGGAGACTTTATTTAAAAAAAGCAACAAAAAGACCCTCACAATAACTGAAAAGTGAAGATAGTTCAGTGTTTCAGATGTCTGTGGGGCAAAAAATAGTTTCCAAGTGCTAACAAAGATGGGAATTTAATTACTCTCTGTAATTATTTATTCCTCATTGGCGACTCTCAAGTCATTTTCACACTACAGTATGGTTGGGTTTTTCTTTGATCATGAGCTGTTTACTAGTATCATTTTCTGCTTTTAAACAGATGCTGAATGCTCTATCCTTAAAATAAGCAACGTAAATCCTGATGTCTACTACTTCCAAATATTTAGGAGGCAGGAGAGAATGCTGCATGTCTACTGCCAGGCCATGGGCAATAAAGGATATTGCCAACTAATTTCCTTTATTTATTTATTTTTAAAGCAGGCCTTACATTGATACACAGATACTGGAAGTCCATGACACTATGGCTTTGCAGCACAGCATGCTCGCTGAACTTTGCCATGGGTCATCTGTCGGTTATGGTCATCTTTAATTATTATGTTTCAAGCTTTTAGCTTAATAACATCTTATTATCCAGTTTTATCTCTCTGGAGTTCTAAAGGTCATCCAGGTCTTCTTAAATTTTAATTTTTCTTACTTCTTTCACATCTTGCATCTTTTTGCTCTGATTGCTCTCATCAAATTCAATGGTATCTTATTTTGTAATCACTAAGATCAATACCAGTATTTCCAGGTCCTTGATCCTGTTTTGTCTCAAAGGTTCAATTATTATCAAAATTTTTAGTTCAGCTTACATTTTAATGGAGCCAGTTTCTTGCAATTTGAGTTCGAACTATTTAAATAAAAATAACAGTGATAAGAATGATATGCCAAAGCTCATCCCCTGACTTTCACACTTTACCTGGCCTGTGAAAGTTTTTCCCTTCCCAAGGAGATCTTTCCATTTTTATTTTATTTTTTTGATATATAAGGAGTTGCTTCTGCTGCTGCTCTTGTATTACGCATCTGGTCATACACGTTCGATGATAACCAGGCTTATATAAGTTGAGGATTGATGAAGCTGTGGTTCCCCCAAATAAATGGTGTATCCAAAAAGTTTTCATCAGTATGCATGAAGTTGGAACTTGCATACTTATAAACAGTTTTTGGCTGTTGAAGTGCTCATACTGCATATGTTGTCAAGAAAACGGAGTGCATATGTTAAACATTTCAAAGGAGAGTTATTAACAAAAGAATTGATGGAAACAAGTGTCTCATAGCACTTTGCCATTGGATTTGCTGTAGGCTTGAAAACTGAATGAAATGACAGTCATGTAAGGAATATTTTGTTTCAAATTTAAATCCCAATTCTAGGGTTTTTTAGGATTGCCAAATAAAGAGTTAACACTGATTTACTTCCTTCTCCCTGGTTACACAAAGAGGTAGTGAAACTTCGTTTGGAAACTTGTAGAGGTTTGTAACACCATAATTGCTTTGTCAGAGGGAGTGAACCTGAGACCTCTCCCTCCAAAGCACAGACTTCTGCTGCTGAGCCAAAGGACTGATGTTCTCACTGTGAGCTGTGACGGGTGGCTGTTCTCTTTGGGGCAGTCGCAGTGGGAGACAGGAATACAATGTGTTAGTGTTTGAAAGAGTTTTTTAGAACTTTTACTTTTCGTAAATAGCTGCAGAGAGACTCTCTGCTTAGCTGCAGCCGGCGTCATGCTGGTCACATGGAGCCAATTAGGCTTCCAGAAGTCTTAACCATGAAACTCAGACCAGTGGCTTTGTGCAATAGCCACAGCATTCAACCTGGAAGGGGAACTGGGGAGAACAAAAGTGAAATAATTAGCCTCCAGAAATGTGTACAATTCCAGATAGTGCTCAATATTGCATTTCTGATTTTAATGGAAGGTATCCTGGCTCAATAAAATTTAGAGCAAAGCCCTGCTGGTTCAAATTATTAGTGCACTCTTCAGACCTGGTGAGTTTTATATAGGTTCATGTGGCTCTTTGAACATTTTGCACAGCTTTAGTTCAACTCTATTGCCCTCCATGTAAGAACCCTTTTATGGACTTACATAGAGATGAAATTAACTCCTAAGGAAGAGTATTAATGGATTGGTATTTCTCATAATCTGGAGGCTGGAGACTGGGATGTTTTCCAAAACAGCAGTATCCTTTGGGTGGAAGAAAAATTATGGATGTGGGGTCCTTTTGGCTTAATTTAAGAACAGTGATATTTTAATGAAATGAAATGCTGCCAGGTCAGACTTTAGCAGTTGTATGTCAGTTACAGTGGATGTGTACTGAGGAAGGTACCTCTGTCTGTGCAGACAGCTGCCACCTTGCCCCCAGTTATGTTGTTTGCTTTTCTGAATTCACTTGGTTCTGCTGTTGTCATAGTACTATTTGTTATGGTCTGCATCCCACTGTTGCATCCTGAATGCAGCTGCAGTAATCACAAGGAGCAGTTTGAGCTGACAGGTACAGATGCAGGTGGCTTTTTCACTTGTAGGTCGTGGGATTCAACAGGTGGGAGAAGGAAGCATGGCAGAAGTGCAGCTGATTTAACCCTCTCATTTTAAAGCCTGTTCAGGACTGCTTTGATGACACATCAGAAGGGAGAGTTTCAAAGCAGTGCTGAAGTGGGATGACTTTATTTATTTCTATCATAGAGAAGATGGAAGACATTATCTGCAATTTTAATGGCAGTAAGGTAGATAAACGCAAGATGAAGAAAAAGAACTTGCTGTGCTTCCATTAGAAAGAAAAAAAAGGCAACATTTAGTTTTCTGCAGGCAACTGCAAAGAACTGCATTAGGCACACTCTGTATTTTCTTCCTACAGATGATCCAATCATGGGTTTCAAGGCAAAATATATTTTTTAAATACTTTCTAAGTATGAAATAAAGGAATATTCACCACTCGGCTATCATGCCTCTGAGGAGCCAGAGAAGTTACAAGGGATCTTCACTGCTTGTAGCATTCTGATGCTCTTCTTGTGTACTAGTTCCATTCAAGGTTTTAATGCTCATTTTGAAATGATTGTATGTTACAGTATATAGGCCTGTCAATTTGTTCTGTGTAGTCTAAATAAGTAATGTGTGCAAAGAAGAGAGACACTGGTCATTGCAGCAGTTATGGAGTAATGCAGTATGATCAAAGTCCTGGACAGATAGAAATAATTTAGGAATTTGATCATGTAGTGCAGGGTTTGGATTGCTGCCTCCAGAAAACTTGACACTTTCTGCCTACTCTTTACAGAGCATAGGCTAGCAATTTCTTTCAAAGGCACAGAGTGTACAGGAGAAGCTTCTGGAAAAGGCCAAGACCTCCATCAGAATAATAACATCTCTCATCTCGAGCTAGTCATTAACCACCATTAATACTAAGTCTTGCAATTCGTAGAGTTCATAACCATTCATCTCTGGTTGCAGTAACTTACAAAATGCACGTAGTGGATAAAAAAATCAAACTGACAAGGTTCATCTCACCCTCTGCACTGGAGTAGTGGATGTGATGGTTCCATCTTTTATGTGTAGCCACTGCCTGGCCTTGAGCCATTGTAACTTCTAGTGGCCATGGTGGTGACGTTACTTGGTGATTCCAGTTCCTGCGGTGTGTCTTAGTTGCATTGTGTCCCTCCTCCGAGCTGGGACACTTTGCCTGATGGCTTGAAGATCAAGGAAGCAAGGCTGGGTGGCCTGAACTGCTGTTCAGCTCTGACAAAATAGGTGAAACAGGTAGGTGAAAAGTTAGGTATCTCCCTACTGCTGAAAATGACAAAAATACACTGTTCTGCCTCATTTTCCACATACTGAGCATGCTGTTGTTCTGTTAGTCACAAGTCTCTTCATTATATGCTGCTCAATAGAGTCAGTGTATAAATACATTACAGAAGACAGAAGGATAATTTATATTTCCAGTGTTTTTCCTGTATGGATGTGACACATAACTCCTGGCTGACAGTAGTTCTGGAACCTTATGAAATACACAATCACTTCTATGTCCATCTGACTGATGGCACTATTAAAATTGTAAGCCCGTGTTGATTGAGAAATGTGACTTCTGAAAAGTTATTCTCTCTTTATCTCGGGTTGTCATGGGGCACTGTGTAATGATGTCATTTCAAAAAAGAAACATATCTGACAGTAATTCTGGAGATATTTCATTATTGCAGCAATAGTGGATAAGAAACAAAAATAATTTCCTATCTAGATGTGGATGGACAGAGACTGTTATATTTTCAAAGTAAATTAGGTATTGATGAAAATGTAATAACAATTATATGTCTGTGCAACTGAAGTAGGGTGACAAGACTAAATTGAATGTAGTCAGCACGGAACTGCAGTAATGAAAAAAAATGCCACCAAACATTAACACTATTTTTATATATATATGTATATCTTGTGAAAGAGAGGTTTGTATTTACCTTTATGTGTATTTTATTTATTTTTGAAAACAAGTCCTTCTATTTCAATATAGAAAGTTGAGCATGTTCCAGTTTGTAGAACTGATGAGTAGGTAAATGTGAGGTGATTCGTGAAATTATTCCTGTCTCTGGTATTATTCTGCCAATGTCCTATGTTTACATTTAATTCTGGTTATCACACTTACCGTTCTTGAAGAGTGTCAGCAGTGAGCGTCATTGCCTTTTTTTTGTTCTAGGAAAGTGGGGAGACAGAGAAACAGAAAAAAGACAAATATTTCTAAATAAATTACATGAGAGATTAAATGATTTTTCCTGTGTTTTGGGTGCAGATTAAAATCAGCTTACTTGAGTGTACCTTAACTGTAAAACTGTTCTTGCACTTTTAAGCTGTTTGCCTAATAGAGACTTTTGGCCTCTAAATCTCAGAGTATTCAAAACTTGCATGATTTGATGTTTGTCGAATCAAGATACAGAGAGAAGTGAACTTGCTTTACCAAGCTCTTGGGGAGCAAAGGGATGGCAATTCAGCACTAGTCATGGCTAGTGGTTAGTGATGTAGTACTAGGCTAATATATGATGTAGTAGCCCATCTTATATTACATTTGAAAAAAGGATTTTTTCTGCATGCTTTTGCTTTCTAATAAATGGGAAACGCAACCTCTTACATGTGCAGAGAACCATCCGGGTAGTACTTTCAGAGGTGTGGTAGCACTCAAGTGCCCCTCTTTTAGTAACTCAGATGAAATGCAGTTGGCTTGTTACCTGATGATTAATATGACCTCCAGGTTATCAGTCTGCGCTGAAAAACAGCAGGTGTAAAAGAAGAATAAAGAGGCAACAGCAGAATTTGGAGGTGAGAGGTTAGCAGCAGGCATAGTCTCCTTAGTCATGGTGCTTCACTGCAGAGAAATTATATGAAAAAATTGGCTTCTGGAAAACAGATATGTCAGTAGTTTATATTTCATTTGGAAACTGAGATAGTTTGAGTGTTGTTTGAAATTTCTTCAGGAATCTAGAAAATGACATGTGAGATTCCTGTCTCATTACTCTTCCCTTCATGGAACAAACCTTTTTTCATGGGTGTGCACTAATAACTGCCAAGTTAAGTTGTATGTATGTGCTCATATCTAGTTCCAGGAATGAGTTAAATATTTGAAATACATTTTGTTCATCTAAAGAGAACATGTCTATTATCAGACCCATGGGGCTCCTTGGTTTAGAGATTCACTCAGGTTCAGGAGAAGTTTTCAACATTTGCATGCTTGTCCTTGCCTGTTAGCTGGATGTTGTTCCTTTATCCTCTGTTCTTAGCCAGAGAGTCCATGTCATTCCCATGGATTCTTGTCCCCTGCGCTCATAGGTGCCCCATGTCAACAGGCAGTTTCTCTGACTTCTGCAGTCCAGTAGCAGAATAGTTCCTTTGACTATCATATCATGAGACTCATCAATTTTGATTTCTTTTTTTATTGCATTAAAAAAATATAATAATCCTGTCACTTATACTGTCCTTGTGTTCTAGCTTGAGTTCAGATTCTCTAATGGATTCAAGGATATCAGGTGGAGACATTTTGTATTTCATATTATGCTTCTGTATCTGCTTTAATTTGCTTGAGGCAAAATATTTTTACAGTATGATTTGGAAGTAGAATTTAATAACGATAAAGTTCTGGTGCATGTTGCAGTCATTCATAGAGTCTAGGAATGTAGCTGGCAATTGGCATCTATATGCGCACCCACACATAGCAGCATGCACATATACACACATTTATGCATTTTAACACCCACCATCCTTACAATCTGCTAGAATATATACCCCATTATGCACACACAGGCTGTTCTGCTGCATAGTAAGAGGGAGAGATGCACTAATGTGTCAGCAAAGAGGCTGATGAGAAATCTTGCTTTGTCTTCAGAAAACATCTTGGAGAAAGAGGGTGCGAAAAACTACTTCATAGGGAAATTTTGCAGCAGGGGAGGGATCAGGGTGCAGAAGAGAGAATAGGTATTGTGAAAGACAGATAAGGAGGGAAAAAAAGCTAAATTCCTAAATGTGCTGTGCTGAGTATGAGTGATGGAGTTGGAAAGGCTGTTAAGAGCAAAAAGTGGAAAAGAGGTAAGATGGTAAAAGAGAGAGGAAAGGAGAGCCTTAAGTATCATGAAACAGTTTGGAAAATAGACCTGCTGGTAGGAGGAAGTTAGAGCATAAGAAAATTAAAAGTATGAAAGTGATTGGGTGGGGAGAGGTTTGCAATGGTATGTCTGAGCAGAGAATGATGACAAAGGGGTGGAGTAAAGAATGAATACAAAATAAAAGGAAATAATAGAAGAGGAAAAGCAGTAGTACACATACTACTAAAATTTGGGCAGGTTTGGTTTATTTTATTCCTGCATTTTGTAGTCTAAACCAAGAATCTGATATCAGTGAGTGGAATAAGTTAAGGTGAATGAAAGAAGTTAAAATATAATGAGAGAAGTGGTGTAGAACTGGCTGAAATCCACTGGCTCACACTTCTCCACAAAGATGATTAAATGCAGGAAACCCTAAAATCTGTGTCAATGTCCGATGCTGAGCAGACTTTTCTGTCTCCATCTTTTAAAGTAAAAGTAAGAAAACAGTATGACTAATAATTTGCTGTGTGATTTACATCTTTTGTGAAATGCCTTTGTCCTTTTCATGTTTGGGAAAATTCACTAGAGATTATTTACAAATAATAAACCAATCCTACTTATTTTCATAAGCGTCTGTACTAATAACATTCTTACTTAGTAAAATGAATTAAACATGACCTGTGTAATAGCTAAATATTTGTCATGGTAATGTTTTTTGTGAGAGATGAATTATTCTGAAGCACTCAAATCTTCCAAAATAAATCCCAGATTATGTTATTAGAAGATAAAATAAAAAATAATTTGGATAGGACTGTTATTTTTATGCAGAGGCACTGTAAAAAATGTAGAACATGTCCCATCCTCATCACATATAGTCTTTTCTCAAAACACTCCTATGTAGGTGTGTGAACATGAAAGCTCATGCAATGTAGGGAGCTGACGGTTTCTGGACACTTAGCAGAAGGGACCAGGGCATTCAGATATGTAAACTGGCAGCCAGGTGATAGAAACACTTCGGTTTTGCACATATGCTGAAGTTTGTGTTCAGTTACATTAATAAATGTGTGCAGATTTTGAAGACAAGGTCATCAGTGGGACAGCATCTCTTTATTATGATGTATTTCAAACAACCAAAATAATTTTCATGTGTACTGTGAATCATAGCCCTAGTTTATCCTTAGTTTTCACTTTTTCCTTATATAAGCAAACTCCTATTGATTTTGAGCATATTTTCTTTGAATGAGGGCTGAGGAGGGACTGTGGTATTTGGCCCCAAGGATTTTGTAAGCTAGTATGAATCATAAGAATTTGGATACAATATATTTTAAAATGATTTCCTCTCAAGTACATTACTACATCTTGCATGTTACTAGGAGCCGTGTGAATGTTGTTACCATATGGATAAACAAACTCTTTCTCCCATTCCCCGTTCACTCATTTTTCAGAGCCTCTCTAGTTTTCTTGGCAGGTTGTTGTTGCAGAAGTACTATTGATGGCTTCTCAGCACATGCACCTTGATTCTAATGCTCTGTCTGAAGAGCCTGGTATCCGGCTTTTTATTTATCCACAGCCTTCTTTTGAAGACAGCCCCCCTTGGTATAAATCCTGACAGTCTACATCAAGGCCTCAATCTTCTTTCTCCTTGTGATGGAGTTTGTGATCAACAGCAAGAAGTCAGCTCTGTCTACCTTATGTCTCTAGAGTTTTTAGAGCTCTGAAAATACCAAGAGCGTGACCCTCAGAAATATATATTATTTTTTTTCCCAGAAAATGAACAAAGGGGAACTTGTCAGTCAGTCTTTTTCAAAGCAAATTCTGGCAGGGAAGCTGCAGTCTGCAGCTATCATTGGGCTAAAGGTATAAATGCGGCCCAAACATGAGGCACAGTACAAAGCAGTGCTAAAATTAATGCAGGAAGTTGGTCAAAAAGTTTCTGACCTTGCACAGTGGCTCCTGTGAATCAGGACATACGGTACTGTCAGTTAGGGGGTACTGCTCACAAGCCTTTCCCACCAGAAACTGTACACTTTGGGGTTTTTGGTGACTCATGCTATCCTAGCATATGTAGGGAAAATAGGTATTTTTTGTCTCTGAACTGGAGCCTAATAGGTCTGAGCAGTTTTACATCAATTTGGAGAAAGTCAAATGGGAGAACAAGCTGCATTTTAATTTACCAGATAAATAGAGGTGTTTCTGATGCTTATACGTTCACTTTTTCTCAAACAGCTTAAGGAGATGTTTCAGGTTCAGGCTCCAAAATTTTTGTGTTTTTTTTGCGTTTTTTTTTTTTTTTGTGTTTTTTTTTTTTTGTTTGTTTGTTTGTTTTTTTTTTTTTTTTTTTGTGGGATTTTTGAACCCATATAAACTATAAGTGCAGATTTTTGGGTCCAAATGGATTATTTGACATTTCAATAGAATGTTGTATGCATTAATTGGAAATACATGCTATAAACTCATTAAGAAGTGATTGAGAAGCAAAATAAACTGGAGAAACGAATGGAGATAACAATGTACTTTTTTTGCCCTATGGCTTCTAGGTCAGTGTAAGAGTACAGTGAATAGTTGTAAATTGCAAATACAGGGGGAAAACATGATGTTACTCTGGCAAAATGATCTGGTTTTGAAAAAAGTAATTACCATTCAAGAAATGAGAAGCGAATCTCAAATTATTTTCTGTAATGGCTGCTCAAAATACAGCTCCTCAGATGTTATCAAATATGCAGAACAATATATTAAAAAAAATATCCTCCAACCTTTTGCATAATTATTTATGATAACAAATGTAGATACTGTGTCAGCATAAATTAGAGCATTGTTCCAGAATGCTGCTGCATTTAAAGATATGTCAGTCAAGGGCAATATTAGAGGTTGCTTAGCTCCTGGTCTCATTGGGCAGGGTTATTTCTAGAGATATATTCTTTTTGATATAGCTAAATAGTTTTCTGAGTGCTTGTTTTTTAGCTATAATTAATCCTTTGAACATCTATCACTGTTCCATTAAGAGTCTCATAACTAATGAATTAAATCTGACAAAATCCCATTGGAGTTGCATTTAATTTATGAGTTTTAAAATTCTAATGGAAATAGCTATAGATGTGTAAAGGATTAAGGATTATTAAACTAGGAGGTCAATAAGTATTGCATCCATTTTACAGATGAATAAACTGAGGCAGTGGGAGGTTAAATGATGAATGCTGGAAAGAAAAGTGCGTTGGAAAGGCAGGAATGGAAGCCAAAGGTTCAGTCAATGAGTTGAGCTATATAGAAGAAACTATGGATTTTCACCATTTCATATATGCCAGAATTTATTTTTTCTTGAAGGATTCAAGATGTGTGGTTCAGTGTTTTTTGCCTTTAATTGCAAGAATGGCATTATCCCTTTGAAAAGTGCAGATGTTACATATGAACTGTCCCTTTACTAAGTTTGTTTCCTTCTCCTTCCTTGTCTTCCCTTTGTGTGACATTTTGGAGCAGCCATGTCTTCTTTAGAAATACTGGAAATATTAATTCAATCTATAACTTCAGATATGGAAAAGAGTTAATAGAAACGTTAATAAGTACAACCTTAATAGGATTTGAACTCACAACCTTTGAAATATGAATTAGAAATTTATCTGGTAGTCTACACAGTCTTTCATTAGCAGCCATGGGAATTTACAGGTGTTAAATTAGTTAGAGAAATGCTCCACTATTCCATGAATGCAATAAAAACATAATGAGAACTACAAGGAAATAAATTAATTCTAAAAAAGAAATCTAATATAAGGGCAACAAAGTTCAAATAAAGCCTGCTCCCTAGTTTTTAACAAGATCTGCAAAATGTCACCAATATTAGACTTAATATTGCATTGTTATGCTTCAGTTGTTGAAATATTTTCATTATATGCAGACTTCAGTGAATTTTGGCCTCCTCTTTAAAAAAATATATATATAATAAAAAAATGGTACTTTTAAAATATTTCCATGTAGTAGTTTGCCTGCTGAAAGGGTGCTGTGTCTTAATAGGATAGAATTACAAGTCTTGGTCTGAAGCTGTAGCAAGTAGAAAGCTTGCTGTTTCTAGGTACTGGTAAGCCAGGAGAGAAGGAGCGGGGAGCTGCTGGAGGCAGATGGAGCACAAAGCACCGTGCCTGCCTTTGGTAGGAAGGAAGAGAAATGGAGCAACCACGTTTCATCTATGGTTTAGATATGTGACAGCTTTAAAAATTTTGAGTAAAAAATATGTTTTCACTTCAAGGGCATTAAAAATACTGTTATCCCAGTTGGCTAATGCACAAATTAAAAAACATGACCAAATGTACGCAAGCTTCGACTTCATGGTGTGAATGCTTTGCAGTATGTGTTAGGGGACTTAATTTCATTAATGCAATTTTAGGTCTTGCATTCCTTTCTTCCTTCTGGTTTTAGAGAAACAAAATCTCAGGTGTAAAGCATTTTCAGTTAACAAAGACAGGAATTAGTATCTCAGTGAAGGCAGAATGAAGAAACTTGTTACAGTGACTTGCAGATTATAGCTCAGAGACTGGGTCTGTGGGGTCAGCAAATCCCTACCATACACATCCATGTAGGACAGTTTGCTACATTACTCCTTGCAGTGTCTTCAGCAGTGGGTTACTGCTGGTGTATACTGCTAACAACAGTTGTAATGAAGGAAACAAATTACTCTTCTTTGTGCAAACAGTAGTTCATTGGCAGACAGGGCTGTAGTATAGTTGTTACTAAGAGGTCAGCATGGGTTGCCAAAAATCCCATCAGTATGGATGTACTAGCAATGACTGTGGTCTCTCTCTTTTGTCATGGAAGCAAAGGCTGAGTGGTCAGGTGGGATGTGGTATAATGTTCAGCCTTACCTGGAGGAGAGGTATGGAAAGGTGTTACTCCCGTAATGTTTAATATTTATTTATTTAAGCTGCCTCTGTCTAGCTCTGAATGCTAGTGTACCATTTGTAGAAATAAACATGCCCAATTTTTCAAGAGCATCTGAATCATTAAGCTTCATGCTGATGAGATCTGTGTGCTTCTGTTTCACACAATCTGTCTGAACCTAAACATTGTAGAAATCTTAAAAAAACCCCAACAAAACCCCGCATGCTTTTCAGCACAGACTGGTGAGGAGAAGAATTAGAGAATGACAAATTGCTGAATGACTTCTTTCTCTTTCCATCTTTTCTTGATTAAAGGAGGTGGAAAGAACTCCTGAATTGTGGTAACCTCTTTCCTCCCTCCCTACCCCCTGAATTACTTCTAAAGCATCTCTGATCATTAGGGAGTAGATAATAACTGTGAATACTTTGAATATTCTTCTGGAATATTTAATCAAGTAGATAAAAATTAGTTACATTTTCAGCTTCTCTGAATTTATCCTGTAAGCTTCCTCTCTCCAGGAATTCCTGATCATCATGTACAGCAAGTGGGTTGAGCAGAATAGAGGTCTCCGACCTTTGGATAAAACTGGGGAGGAATACCCAGCTATGTTAGAATACCCAGTGAGGAAAAAGAGCTTCTGATGCCTTGAAACTCTGCTTGTGGTGAGCCAGCAGCTTAGGTTGGTGAAGGTACTGTCAGGCCCCTCTTAGAGCTTTTAGTGACATGTGTGAATCATGATGGATTAGTTATGGGACATTTATATTGCGGGGAAATTTGACTGATTGTCAAGTTAACGTCCTCTGTTGTGTGTTGGTTCTCCTTCATTTTATGTTAGCTGTGTTTTCTAGCTTTTTCTGTTTGTTACCATCTATTTTATATTGTGATAGATCTTCAGTGTGGCATCCTGTAGTAAATACAGTGAAACCAGGACTTGTTGGCAACGAGCACTGCTTAGGATAAAGTTGAATTCAGTTGCATTGTATGACTTAAGACAGATAAGAAGTCTTTTCTGGTCCTTTAAAATGGCATTATTTATATAGAAATATGTTTTTATATTTAAATATATATTATTAATATTGAACATATATAGAATATACTCAATTGAATACATTTTGAGAAAATACTTGGAATATCATGGCATTTTGTGACTTCTCAAAATCAAAGATGAAACATGCACTGCTGATTCCTACACTATTTAATAAGATACAACTTTTTCATTTATTATATTGGTCAGATAATGGCTTTCAAATAATTCAGAATTCACAGACTCTGCATATAGAGTATTCTTAGCTTGGAGATTTTAGACCATATGGTTTCATTAATTTGAAGCATAGCTATAGACACACACATCACTGTGTAGCGTTGTGTGAAAACCAGATGAGGAACATGCCTTAATGTTGTGTGATTCTTAAAAAAAAAAAAGACCATAAGAAGACACACAGTAATGGGAACAATCCTGAAAGTCCTCTTCGATCGTATGTCGGTTCATACTAGTTTTTCTAAAACACATAACAATCACTTGAAACCTTCAGGATTGCTCACACTTTATAGAATTAAAATGAGTAGCTTGAGAACTCAACCAAACAATCCGTTTCATTTCAAACAGTTCAGATCTTTCTGGAATGCATTTTATACTCCAGACTTCAAGTTGGTCTCTATTACTCTGCTTCACTGCATTTCGTCTTTTGGAAATACATCTTTAAAGTCCTTTAAAAGGATCTTCTACTTCCTTGCACAGATTTCTTGTTGGATGTCTCTCTGTTAGGTGAGAGTCTTTGGGATTTTTTTGATTTGGTATTTTTTCCTGGGGGGTAATGGAAGAGATTTGAAAAGGATGCAGGTGTTGCAAGGGTCTGCAGTACCTCCAGAGGGTGGGTTAAGTTTACCTCCTCAGCACTGTCAAACAGAAGGCTATTCGCTTTAAGTTAGTCTCTAAGCATTATAATTTTGGCTGTGTAACTTCTGCTGAGTCCAGATGGATCCAGCTCCTTGCTGTTGCTATATGGTCTTCTCTTCTGCATGTCTCATTTCCAACTGGGGACCTGAGAAGAGCCGTGTCCTGACTTCTCAGCATAAAGCGTGACCCCCACACTTCCTTCTGCTACAATTCAATATTAGAGGTTTGTTTTATTATTTTTTTCCCTCAGGCTTGGACCAAATGATAGAAACAGTTTCAGGTGACCTTGTGTCCAGTGTTAGGTCATCCCTTTAGAAAGCAGCTTCACTGTAACATTTTGCTTGGCAGTGTGTTTCTAAGCATTCTGCTAAATAATCTGTAACATTTAACAACCCCAATCCAAATTATCCCTTCTGTTACAGTAGTGCAGACACAAGGACTCCTGTTCTTTTCTGTGGTTAACTGAGTGGGACAAACAGCTATTCACTGTACTCTGTTTTTTTCCTGCTGATCATCTTTAATTGAGCTGGGCCCTTCTCCCACATACTCTGTCATGCAGGTATGTTAATTCAATTCATACAGAATGAACCTCTTCCCCCTCTCCTCAGGAAGAGCTCAACTCTACCTTCTAAACTCAGCCTGTCTTGTACTGGAAAATCTCTGATTTTAGTGATATCTGTCATACTCTGCTTTCTATCTTGTGCATTCATTTTAATGTTCTCTTTCTTGATTTTTTTAGTGTGGGTTTTGTTTGTTTTGGTTTTTTTTTTTTTTTATAGCTAATATTCTTGCCTTTCACACACAGAGCTTTTATTTATGTTTTTTACAAACATTTTTCTCTACTCACATTTTTATACCTCTGTCTTCATTTCAAAATCTTCAACCCTGTCACCTTTATACGAGAAAACATTAATTCACTTTTTTTTTTTCTTGCAATATTTTCTTCTTCTTCCATGCTTTGTTTTAGTGCTATTATGCTAGTTTTGATCCGTTGGTAATATTTTGCATTTCCATTTATGCTCCTGAGCTGAGCATATTTGAGCTGGTGGGTCCCAGTTGTGCCCAAACCAGGAGATGGCCCTTCCTATCCAGCAGCTCCAGTAGTGCATTCAGTTTTGTAGCCCTTTCTAAATATGAACATGGTATCCTACAGAAGATTACTTCGGCACAGCTGAATTGTGTCTTTAAATCACAGCCTATTCTAGGAAGTATGTAGAAAGTACTAGGAATACTCCCCAAAATTTCTTAGGTACTGCCTCTGCTGAGCTAAGCATTTCTGAGAGCAAGTCGGATTGTGATCCAAAACCTTACTGAAAAAGAGTCAGATGTTCGTGTGTCCGTGCCTCATCTCTCCCATGTCTGGTCAGAGGGAAAGCGCTTTAGAGACATGAACCTTACTCCTCTAATAAATGCAGTGTATTACAGCATTAGTAGACAACTGGACTCTTGCTTCCAGGAAAAATATAGAGACATAGTTCTGGGTTGTAGAATGCTCTCTTTTTTTCTCTCTCCCTTTTTCTCAAAGAACATGAGAGTTCTAGAAAGGGTGGTTATGCAGAATAGCCTGGCATGTCTGATACAGTTACAGCGAGGGTCAGAAATCAAAAGTATCAGTTCTTCAGGCAAACAACTTCACAACAACACTGAGACTGGAGTGAGAATAGCAGATTCTTTACTCACATTTGGATTAATTTATCCTATATCCTAAAAGGTACTTTTAGTCTGCATTTTAGTAGCCTCTTACATCATTCTGTGACTGGTGTAAAATGTTATGCTGGTTTGGACTAAGTAGGGGTGACAAAAATAAGGCGGGTCTGTATTTGCTTCCTGCAGTATGCAAAGCCTGAAGTAACTGCAAAAAACCCTCTAAATACATTATTAGATAAGTAATAAATTGGGCAACAAATATAGCCCAGTGTAGGTCATGGGAAATTTTATGTGAGTTTGTTTTTTTGTCCTGGAATTTGTATGCATTGAAAAGATCCCTTGGTAACTGCCTGGAAATCTCTACTTTCAGAAGTCAGCTGTCAAGTTTCTTTTTTCAGTGCTTTCAGAATAACAAGTTGGGTTCCAGCAGCAGCATGGCACATCATATCTTGGGCTAGGGTAAGGATCTCATTTGAACATAGCAGTACTTCCCATGCAAAAAGGTTAATATTTTAGTGTGACATGCAAAGCTGATGAATGGCAGCCTCTAAGTCCAATACTTTTTGCCTTGTTTTTTTTCTTTTTCTTTTTCCTGGCAAATATGCTACTCTTTTTGTAAAGGCCAAGAAATTAATGAATGATTTTATTCTTCCCCCTTGCAGCCTGCACAGGGTAATTATGTATTATTAATAATGCAGCAGTACAAATGATATTAAATGAACTACATTTGTTAATGTAGATCTTATCCAACTGCTTTTTCCATCGGTGGACTGTTTCTCATCAGGGGGTACTAATTAGCTGTAATATGTGGAAAGATGGGACAGAAATCCAATCAGATAAATAGGATAGATTTGGAAAAATCCAGGAAGGAAGAACACCATTTAAGGCTGTGAATGTATTGTTAAGAGGAGAGATGAGAATTTCTGCTTTTTTTGCTTTTTCGTACGTCTCATGGTCATTTGAAAGTATGAACTCTTGTTCTAGCAGGGCTATAAAGACTCAGAATATTTCATTTGTCAAAGCTGTAATGCTGTTTTCTTTTGCAGTAATAGAAGTAATAGTAATAGAAGTGCATATAAAAGCTACGAAGTCTTTGCTGTGGTTGCTCTTGCATTTATTCAAACTGCTGTGTTGATGAAAATTAGTGATTGTTGCTGTTAGAAATCTTTCACTAGCCTCCTGATAAAGTTTACTCTCTCTGTTTGAATAATAGTCTCTTAATTTTTACAGCTATATTGTCATACATTTAAATGTGGTTACACAATAAATACACATGCATAATGCATAAATGTAAAGGATTTGATCTGACTGCTTCTAAAATAAATGGAAAGATTATTGTAGATTTCAGTGGGTGTAGTATGAGACCAAGTAATTGTTCTTACAGTTAATGTGGAGTTGAGCCCCAGCCTATATCAAATTGAAACCAACATAATCTCAGTTGAAAGCAGGTGGCTGCACCTGTATTCACAAGATAGAAATTAAATTAATCTCATTCATTAGTAGGTTTACTACACACTCGCATTGTGTTTCTCATTAGTGGAGTCCAGTGGTTCCTGTATGCTGTGGGACCATTATCATCCAGCTACACAGTTTTCTTTTCCTGAGCTTTTTATAGGCACCATATTTCTAGAAAACTTCAGAACATGCTTCCACCTAGTGCACAGTGAAAACAGAAACTAGTGTGAAAATCTGTGGTAGCAAACTAGACCCTATGGTACGCAGAGGTTTGTAAACCACCACAGCAGGCACTATATAAAGCCCTCTAGCAAGCTGGATTAACTCATACATATTTAAAGATCAATTATAGAACTTTACCTTCCCTCTGCAGTGATGGAATTTGCTCCTTTTCCTTACAGACTTCACCCTTTCAGGTTCTGTTTTTGTTCTTTACCCCCTGCCCCTGCCCGGTTGCATGTCTGATCATCAGTCCTGCCGCAACAAGCACCATCATGTCCCATTACCCTCAGCTGATGTAGCGTAAGGGGTCTCTGAGCCAGGTGAGGGGTGCAGCGATGCAGCCCCAGGGCTGAACCCTGAGGTGCCCCCCAGCAGCCCAGCCTGGTGGGAGCCGGTGGTGCGGGATGCGTTGTTGCAGGTGACAGCCTCGGGAGCCAGGAAGCCATACTTCCTAAACCTCTGCACAGAAATACACAGACTCAGAACTATTTACATTTTAATACAACTATTTCATGTAATTAAAGTAAACAGATAAACAGATCAATATGTTGAAACAGATGTATATAGACAGACATATTGCATGGAAACCCTAATATTTCATCCAAATGAAATACTCTATTCCAAATATGCCCCGTAGGAGTTTTGCTCAAGGCTATGCTTAGGTATAGTCAAAAATTCCCGATAGCTAGTCACGAGGGAAAATATGTTCTCTTACAGATAATTGCTACTGGCAGCTAGAGACCTAGAGAATTTGATGTGTAATAATGTGACCTGACTATGTATTAAACTTTTTGAAGGACATGCGTAAAATAATTTTATATGCTTCTCACACACCTTAGTTTTTTTGGATTTCACTTGTGTTAGCACATTTTTAACAACTTCCCTATGTTTAATATCTGTTACATTTCATCCTAATAGTTCTCAGCCATAAAAGATCCTAATATTATGTTGTTTGGTGGTGGTGTATTTTTCTTTTCCCCCCAAAAAGAGCTTGGAAATGTAGGGTGGAGAGGAGACAGGAAGGAGAATAAAGCCCAGGTGACTTGTAAGAAATATGTAAACAAAGCAGAGTTGCATTATTAATGGTAGAGCTGGGGAAAACAAAACCAGTAAATATTTTTTCTTTAAAAATAAATGGGGTTAACCCTTCAGGGGTTGCTTGTTTCCCTGCATGCAGTTTGAATGTTACCTTGTGAGCATATACTTTGTATCTATGTATTGCTAGTTACCACTCTGTTACCTCTTAGGAAAGCTTCAAATATGATTGCCTTTCTGTATAAAAAAGGTTATATGTTGTATATTGCTTTTTGTCCTATTGGAAAGTACATAGCAATTATACAAAAAATACAGTTAAAAGCAAATGTCAGAATTATTTGCTATTAGATTTACCTTTTCCTTTAGCACTGGTTTGTAATATTTATTTCCCAGTATTCGGGAATATTGCTAAGCAATGATGTACAGTTTGAATTTTCATAAACTGCCAGGGACTGAAAATGAATGACACGACTTCAATAAATATCTTTATATACTTTATAAAATTTATTGATATCATCTTGTTTTGTTGTTGGCAGATGTTAATAGGCAATACATGTATATATTGTTGTTCCCTGGCCAAACAAAGATAAAAGGCTGAAGCAATGGTTTTCCTGCATTATAAACACTTTTATTACTCTTATTTATTTAAAGCCCATCCCAGATTTCAAATTTAGATCTACAGTCAATAAAAGTCGCTGACATTTTTTTTATCTTTACAATTTTCATTATTATTTCTATTTTTACTTTTTAATACTATATGTGAATAGACGGCAATGCAGTGTTTGTGTGTAAGTAGTGATAATATTTTATTGTGTAGAAGTTTAAATAAAACATCATTTGACATTGTTAATGTAAAAGAATCCTAACTTATTCTTGTAAAACAGAAAAGCCCACTTTTTTTTTGCAATAATGTAGATTATAATAAGTGGTATTTATGGAAAATCGTAGGATGTAGATTGTAGAAACTAATTAGAGGAGAATTCCACTGCTGTTCCTTAAAACTCTTTGAGCTGGCCAGTTGATCAGGATTGCAAGCTTCCTTTGGTGCATCAGTTTTATGGTGATGAGGTCAGTATAGCTGGTTTGCTAAGGTTCAGCAAGGCTTCGCTCTTGATCCTGTTTGCCTCTGAAGATCCTCTGCGTTGTTGCACACAGTAAGTACAGCATTTGATAAATTAGGTTATGATGAGGAATTATTTTATTATCACACAGTTTTGTCAGGAAGGAGATCGCATGGCTCAGATGTCCCTGGGTTGCATGTAACTTAGCTATTTGACTCTCTCCTAACATGCCGCAAACCTGATCTCTACCTTTCCAGAGACACCTGAATTGCAAGTTGTTCCATTTGAGCTGTGATGGGAGCGTTTTTGTGCTCCTTCAGTTCCAAAAGAAAATATGTTCCTGTTATATCAGTGGAGTTATAAACACACTGGAGGAACATTAATTTCCAGCTTTCTGTGTGGTGGAGACAATCTGGTTCCAATTGTTGTATCATGTGAGGTAGACAGGTGGCATCAGGCAGTTATCAAATAAAAGATGAAGGCAGCAGCAGCAGGTTACGGCCTAGGGCTCAGCAAATACTTGATTAAGCTGCAGCAGGTTCAGGCCTGAGGCGGGACAGTGTAGCTGACTCCTGCAGAAACAAAATCAGACCTGTCACCAGTGCAGTTCATCCATGAATGTGTGCAGTGGGAATGCTACAGAAGCTACACAAAGGCGTGCAGTTACAGGTCAGCCATGCAATTTGCAACATCTGGCTTGCTCCTTAAACCCAGAATTCCTCCAGAAATGGGAACCAGGTAATATCTGCTGCAAAATACCTATTTACTGAAAGGTGTATTACGAACCCAAGCATTTTGAAAGTTCTTTTTATGGAGTGTGAAAAGAGGGACAGGTATAAAAGAAAAAAGTGTAAACACTGATGTACTAGATGTCCCAGTCCTGGCTACTCACAGCTGCTGGGTGATCCCAATGGGTCAGTGATAAAATCCTGAGGCCCATGGGAGAAGAGAACACACAGTGTCAGCAGAATTCATTGTGCATGAGGGAAAGTATGAAGGAAACAGCCTCTTGCATATGCCTGTGAGTTTATGTTCAAGCGAATTTATATTTTCTTTTATTTCTAGTATATTTCTATTATAGAAACCCTAATGAAAGGATTTTAGCCCCAAACCCTGTCCATTTTTCCATTGTAGGTGTAATGATTATTTTCTTTCTCTCCATAACCTGTGCTACTTGTGGATCCTTAAGACCAAAGTTGACTATAACAGCTTTACTACTATACTTTTGAACAGCAAGAAAAGAATTCTCCTTTCTTCAAAAAATAACCCCAAATATCTAAGTGATGAGCAGAGCTTTCTATCTTCTAAAATTCAAAGCATAGTGTGTATAGAGCAACAAATAATAATAATAATAATAATAAAAAACCCCAACAGGTCTATTTTAATCTTGACAATGGAACTTCTAATCACTTCAGAGTGGAGACAGAGTGAGCTATTATCTGCCTGCAGTTACACTACATAGTCATAAACATTCAGGCTTGTTATTTCTAGCACTGAGATCTTGAAGTCAATGGGAATCTTTCCATTAATATGAAGCAACAGATCAATCCTGAAAGCACAAGTTTTATTCGCTGTAAGGCTAGACCTCAATAAAAAAAAGGAAACAGTTAAGTGAAATATAATTCATAGATATCAATTGATTTATTGATCTTCATACACTGATGTCAAAAAAAGAAAAAAAGATGGTGCTGTTTCTAACAGAATCCTGCTTTACAGTCTTCAGGTAGATTAAGAATCAGAAGAAAAGGTCTGGCTCTCCAGAACACAGTGTCTGCTTTACACATGAGCTCTTCTGAAACCAGTGACAGTACAGCCTGTGAAACTTCTGACTTAAGAACTACATCCAGAGAATCACTGGGTCAGTGTACCAGAAAGTTTTCTCATTTGCCAAGCATACTTGCACTGGCTTGAAATAGAATAAATTTACTTAGTTCATAATAAGATTGTTCTTTTCATACAAAAGAGAAATGAGAAATTCTCTGGTCTCATCGATGACCGCAGAATATTTGGGCAAAGAAAATGTATGAACTTACTGTGTAATTGTATAATGATTTACATCAGTGACAGACAGCTTGTCTGTCTGAATTCATCCATGGGTGTTCTTTGCTGTGATTTCTAAAGCAAATGCTGAGGTCTGAAAATTCAGGGTGGCAGTTATGAAATACTAAAAAAATCCATGGGGGATAAAAATCTTTGCTACTGAACACAGTTAAAAACTTCATAATTACTGAATAAGCATCTTTTTTTCAATGTAAATTATCTTAGATTTTTGAAATAATGCACATTTAACATAGGTTGGTGTCTCTGAAGCAGATGTCTCCTTGACATGTGCATTCAAGCTGTTGGCGGTGACCTTGTAGGGCAAAGCGGTTTTGAAAATTAGTTTTTGCCTCCCAATCTGTGAAAATAATGCTGTAGTGAAGGTTTAATAAAAGCCATAGCTTCTCATAGAAGCTTATTTCAGCAAAGTAAACTATTAATTAAAATAACAAATGTCAGCTATTTCTCAGCTTGACAGTTAACACAGCGCAGCTTTTGCTTAGCCTGATGTACAGAATGTATGGGAGGTATACCTATAATTCATTTTATCTATGTATGGTTCACTTATATTTTAATGCAGTGATAAATTAACAAAAAAGCTGCAGTTTTCTTAGTGGTGTGAGAGCTTGGGGAAAACCCATCTGGCATGTAAATAGCGTATGGCTAAAATGGGGGAGAAGAATGAAATTAGGGAATTTCTGAAGGATTTTAAGTTTTGCAAAGGAAAGGAGAAAATCTGTAACCCTGTCACTTGCCGTTTGTATTTAGTTACCCCCTGAGGTGGAGCAGAGGGAGAAGGATGGGAGAGGAGAGTGTGCAGCTTTATTGCAATGTGAGTTTTGATTAAAATGGGGGAGAGGGAGAGAAGGATATGCAAGAGGGTGGGGTTATGTTTTTTGAGATGTATGCTGATATGAAATAAAATGCTAGTCAGGAACTAAATCAAAAAGTAGCTGCAATCACATACTCTAAAAGCCTTTGGTCTGGCCAGATATCCTCCTGGATTTTGGCACAAGCTAAAGCAACCCTTGGAGGTTTTGCCCTGTATTGCCACCTCTTCTGGTAGGTGGTATCACCAAGCAGCACAGGAGGAAAGAGTGTAGCTGTATATGTTTCGTGTTGCCTGCATGCAGCAGCCTTGTAAAGAAACTGAAATAGATTCTTTACACAGTTTTATATCCTGGTACCAGCATTTCTGTGGATGCTGTCTGCCTTTGTTATCCTGGTGGTTTGGTCTGAAAAAATAGAAATGAAACATCTGAGGTTCTGTTTTCCATTCTTGACTTGCATCTGAGCAACCTTGTTAAACTTGTGAGAGAAATAAGTCATCTTGTGGCTCTGTATATTTGTGAACCCAACTCAAGGTGTCCCAGCACTTGTAATTTCCACTACAGGCATTACTCATTTGTATGCGCTGAACTGCTTGTTCTTTTCTGTGGGAATCTCGGAACTGAGGGCATGTTTTGAAAAGTTTGTCCTTAACCTCTGCCACAGGTTTCTTACCTACAAGGTGTGTATAATGCTTTTTTTCTCTCTGAATGGTTTGTGCAATAGAGGTAACTCGGCATTTGATATTCTTGTAGAGTTAACTGCCCTCATCGCTGAGAAAGCAAATCATGGAGACAGGTGAAAGGCCAAGAGCCAATCTAAATAAGGTGATAGATTTAGAAAAGTCTAAGCACAGGTCCAAAAGCAGTCAAAAAGCTTATGAGCCCTCATCTCAGAAGTCAGCACTTTAAAAATTTGATGGTCAGTGACTAGGAAGTGTAAAAGTCAAAAGCAATGCATTTGATATGTTTCTTCAGGAGCAAAGGGTATTATTTCCTAGGGAACTGTGACTTAATATGCATTTGTTTGACTAGTGGG
Source organism: Psittacus erithacus (assembly GCA_009867235.2). NCBI lineage: Eukaryota > Metazoa > Chordata > Aves > Psittaciformes > Psittacidae > Psittacus > Psittacus erithacus. The sequence goes on along the minus strand of WYDI02029215.1, from coordinate 42,119 downwards.
CTGCTTTCCTTCTGGGACATGGTTAGGAAAAGCACTTAAATAGTAAAACAAATGAATGGATTTTCCTGTCTCTGATTTTTATTTTTATTTAATCCTGTACTTTATGGCACAATGCTTGTCACAGTCAAGGAAAGGAACATCTTATATGAGCACATCATCAGAATATTGATAGTGCAGCTCTGAAATTTCTCCGTGAATAGTTGAGAATGCACCAGCCATAAAGGGGAAAAAAAAAATCTCCCTAGTCTAACTTCTTTTCTCTCTTTTTTTTTTTTTTTATGGAGTGAAGCTGAACCTGTACAGAAATCCTGAATGATTTGCAGCAACACTGCATTCAAAATTGACTGGCTAAATAAAAGTGGGATTCTAAGATTAAATTTGTCCCTGCTTCTAAGTCAGTGGTTCAATGAATCAGGGTGAAAAAGAAATGAGAAGCTAGATGTTAATTATAGGGCTGCCTGTAGGAAAAACTTCATCCAGCCTTCAAAAAGACACTGACTGAATTGCAACTTTTATGTTATAGTTTTACTCACTAAATGAATAGATGTTGCTATTTGGCATTTGAATTTTGGCAGGCTCTGGCGTTGATGCTATGCTATGTATGTTGTGTTAAGTAGAGTCTGTAGCAATGTTACAGCCCTTTCATGTTAGCTTTCTTGCACTCTTCCTCCTCTTGAGCTTGAGATCTTGTGTAAATTGCTGGTTATTTGGCATTTATAGAAATAAAGAGTGCAGGGAGCAAAACCAATTTTTCTTTAGCCATTAAAAATGGCTTTTATTGCTCTAAACCCTTGCTTGGACTCATTAGCAAGCTTGAGTGAAGACATGAATCTTTTTATCACAGCAATCAATGTAGCTGTAACTGACATACTCTAGACAGGAGCATTGATTGCAATGAAGCAATGGGAAGGAATCACTTTGTTGGCTGGAAGACTTTGTCTGCAGAGCAATTCAGCAAGAGAAAGCCAGGAGTGGAATACAGTAGATGAGAGACTTGTTTGGCAAAAGTTGTTCAAGTTTTTGCTGGCAGTTTCTGCCTTGTGAGTCTGCAGTCTCTCAGTCTCTAGGAAGGGAGTCACTCAAGGTGCTGAAGATAAACACAGACATTAAAGGCCAACTTGTGAACTCATTACCAGGAGATGTGTCTGCTGAGAGAGCTAAACCCTGGTACTTGTATTCCTGTGGGTAGAAATGACTGTTATTTCAGCTCTGTTCTCAAGGGAAGGCCTTCATTAGGTGTGTGTTTGGTCCCTCACCACAGACTTTTTGGATTCGAAAGGGGAGCATTTCTTGAAAGCTAAACAACCTGTGGAACCTACACTTAACAAGTGATTCATTGTTTAAAAGGGCAGTTTATTTCAAATTAGATCAAAGTAAAATTTATTGAGATTGAGATCTGATAATGTTCAGCAAATAAATACATTTACAGAGAAGAAGTATAGTGTGTGAATGATCCCAAAATACTTCATTTCTACAAATTGCAATGTGCCAGCTAAGCAGCAGGAGCTGTGTGTCCTCCCAGCAATTGCAAGGGAAAACATGTTGGCCTGCAGTAAGCTCATTTTTTGAGAAACTACCTGGAAAATAGTAGAAGACAATGCATGTTATTTCACATTTTCAAGATATGTGCAGATGGCTGCTTACCAGGGCTCAGCTGTATAGTTCACAGTAGGTTGCAGTGAACTGAACATGTGTGGGTCCCTCATGTTATGAATGGTATTAAAGTCATACTATAACAGGCAAAAAAAACCCCACCCAAAACAGTCATGAAAAGATACTAGAATACATTTATGATTTTATTATCTCAGTAAATGATTGCATACAGATTATTTGCCATAGCTTTTGCATTGTAAGGCACGTGACATCAGAAATGGTAAGAGGCTGTTATATGGAGCACTGAAGAAACTCGTTGTCTGAAGCTTTTCTTTCAGATTGATCCCAGTTATTCCCAGACCACATTGGTCCAAATGTTACAGAACTTTGGCTTATAAGGTAATTTTCTTTTTACAGTGAATGTAAACAAAAATCAGCTATGTGTAGAAGGATTGGAACAGATACTGCTGGAGCTAGAATAAAGGTCTAGTAGGATCTGGGACAGATCTGATAGCCCTGTGCCCACCCCCCCCTCCAGCCCATCCCGCCCCCCGGTAGAGGCAACACTGGGAATTTTGCCCTGCTGAGAATCAGACCATCTATCAGACTTCAGGGTTGCATAATCCACTACATGTTGTTTGTACTGGTCACCGTTAGTGCCGCTGGGATACTTCAATGGCTTGTCATCAACATAGCTAAAAAAAGAACAAGTTGGAATTTTTTCAGGCCTTAACTCTTGTAAAAACTTGTATTTGATGCATGCATGCAATTTAACATAGACACTGCATTGTGCTTCAAGGGTATGTTTCACTTGATGATGCTTTGGCATTTTTGGTATTTATGCAGTTCACAAAGAAAATATGATGCTCCTTGGAGTTCATGGCAAAGTGCTGTCTTGCTGATCAAATTCTGTATAAAACAGGTCCATTCTAATTTTGTAATGCTTTTTATAAAGAGAAAACTGGCTGCATCAAACAGGATTATCAGCAGCAGGAAGGGAGCTATAATACAGACATGCCTATTGCTGCTTCTGCTGTGATCTGTATCAATATATGAGTGTCAAAGTGGGTCAAAAAATATGAACTACCTCAAACATTTGTCTTTGACATAATAGAATAAGGCTGTTGTGTTATTTTTCACAGGTTTTAAAATACAGAGTTAATAATGGCTATTACAGTGCCTGTTTTCACATGATATGTTCAATTACCTCTGCAGAGAGGGAGTAAGGAGCTCATATTCCATTTTCCTTTCAAGGCATTTGTCATACGCTTTCAGCAGTGGAATTTTGGGTGCTTCTGAGGAGTGACATTTTTTTAGCCGCGTTTTTCTTCCCCTTTGCGCATAAGTAAGAGCTGAATGAATGGGTCTCATCAGTTTGTATCTGCCTTCTACCTTGAAGGCAGACAGTGCTAGTGCAGCAGCACCTCCAAATATTCCCTCTAAATGACTGATGAAGTTTTGCATTTCTCATAAACAATCCTAATGTGTAGTTCCTTCATACGAGGGTCATGTAGCCTGAACTCAAGTTAGTGGTGGTGTTTGTATGCATAAAGCTGTTACTGCAGGAAAAAAGCACCACTAATAATAACAGGAAAATGTCCCTTTGTTTAGTTGCTTTTTGAGGAAAAATAGAATTTATTCATTATGTCATAACTTCTTGGTACTGTGTGGTACCTAATCAACTAAAATGCATACATAGCAATAAATATTTGCCTGAGAAGTGGTTATCTGCTGAGACCAGATCCATAGTACAACACAAACTAACACAAGCTGTAGCAATCTTTTGCAAAAAACTGTCAATGTCCAGTCTGCTTAAACCCATGAACTAAAGCTTAGTCAATTACATAAGAGTACATGAAAGTTGTTTTTGCTAAATGTGGGCCATCACAAAATATACAGCATTTGTAAAAGAGTTGCAAAGAACTAGTAAAATTGGGAGCCAATTGTATATGTAATTCCTGCAACATGAGCCTTGTTCTGTTCAATCAAAACCCCAAGGTGACAAGTAGTGGTCAGCTCTCACCTCTTTGTCTCTCTGTTTAGGAATAAATTTATTTCCAACTCTCTTTTTAATTCATCTGTGGTAGTACTTAGATCCACATATGAATTCCAGGCTGTCGTTTTAAGAAACAGGTGGAAGACATTCACTTACTTAGGATATTAACCACTGCTTTCCTGTGACTGTTTCTAGCAAGCAGTCATAATGGTTTTTGTGTGATTGGCAAGGAAGGCTTCTGGAGAGAATTGTTTAAAGTAAATTAAAATAAAATGTACTTTATAGGATGTTGTAATCATAGTGTTGAATTTAAAAGACACAACCTTCTGAATGTGGTCAATGATACTGGATTTCAATATGAAATATCTGTGACCTGTGGAGATTTTAGTACAGATTTGCAGACTTGGGCTGTAAGCATTTCCTCAAGTGTCTGTGAAAATCAGGCCATGTCTGAAGTGTGAGTGCATGCTGCACGTTTAGGTGCTTCTGAGGAGAGACAGGATATGTCCATTTTTTCCCCTATGATTTTATGTTTTCTTAGAGGGTGTTCCCAGCAAAACCAATAGGAACTTGTCCTGGTGCAGGTACTCTGCACTGGCTGAAGCAGGCTAGGTCCTGGTTTTACAGGGTGCTGAGCACCCTTTGTGCTTGGTGACTCCGAGGTAGCTGTGCTTGCTCAGCAGCTCACAAATCTGAGTCCTTACTGCAGGTAGGCACAATTGGAAATACTGGCTCTTTTCCTAGAATGAATCAGGTTTAGCACTATGCAGAAGAGCTCTTCTTACCTACCCTTCATCCTCATGCTTGGAGACTACTTACTTTTAGCCAGTACTGCTGGTACAGAATAACTCATTTAGATGCAAGAGTCTTTCTTCTTCAGTCATTCTAAAGACTTTACTAGCAAGCAGCATTGCAGCTCTTTTATGGTGAAGAGAGCCCTAAAACTGTTTAAAGCTGTGAGCTGGTATGAAGTGTCTTGAGAACTATGTTTCATAGTGCTGGCTAAGTGCTACTCAGTTGCATTTGGTGAAGGGGTAGCAGCAGCACTTGACAACTGATTACAGAAAATAAAAGAAAAAATACCATCCCTTTCTGTCTCTTCTGTGTTGGTTAAAACATATTTGTAATGCAACTCCACTAAACTAGAGAAATGGGGAAAGTCCTGCTGTAGAAAGGCTTCTACACTGGTGGATTTAGGACTGTATTGTTGAAAGGGTGAATAAAACCAGCTCTAGCTTCTGGCTTGCATTCTCTGTCTGCTAATGTCACTGGCACTACTGTTACTAGTCCAACATTTTTGTCACAAAACACTAAGAAAAGCGAAACCAAGAATGTGAAATTAGAGGATGCCACCCATCTCCCAGAAATTCAAGCACTTGACCATCTCAAAAATAGGGATCAATATTTTTTCCTAGCCAGTTACTTTATCTTCCATTTTAGATTATGGTTTAGGGCCGTAATAAATATCTCAAGGTCAATGTAATTAATTTTGTTTAAAAAGTGAACTAGGATGCTTATATGGAGGCTGCTCTGTTTGTGGAATAGCTGTCTCCCTAAAAATAAATTTCTATGGTCAGCATGTACTGTTGACTTCACAGCCTTTATAGATTTCCCATGCTCTAAAGATTAAATCTTTCCAGCTACTAGACAAATCAGTCATTCATTTAATGGATTGCTTATCTTGACAATGACTATTCCTATTTCATGCATATATAAAAAAAAAATAAATCTGACAATTGGCTCTATTTACTGGCATTTTTCAAGTGAAGTTTAATGTATCTTCTGTAGATATTGATTTCAAATGGTGCACATGTATTGACTGAAATTAAAGTTCTCTGTCCTTTGCAGAGGAGGAGTCTTCTGAATAGAAATAATAATAGTGAATCTGAGCAAAATATACTATTTTAAATGAAACTGCCATTACATAGTTTCAGACAAAACGTACTTGCAACTTCACTTACCACAGGGTGATATTTGCAGACAGACTGTCTGAAAAGAGACAAAAATCTTTCTCCTGTGAGGGTAATATCAGGACAATTTTCTTCATCTTCCTGTAAATGCAGGGAAGTCAGCTATTAATGGACTTAATTCTAAGAGTCACTGTTGGTTTGTATTTAGCAGGATGCAGCAGCATTAACAACACTGAATTTTTATGATCCTGAAGCAGTTTAGAATCTGGATGGTACTGTAACAGAATGATGAAATGAAACTCAGTTTCTTCTTTATGCTAAAATGAAACTATAACATAAATTTGTGTGGGACACCTTGATGATATTTATCACAATCTCTATTGAGAAATTCATTACCAGTTTTTGCTAAATTATCAGGTATGACACATCTAGCTTAGCTGGGTCTAATTCTGTTGTCTGCATAGTTTGATTGTGGTTTATGAATTGGCTAGAGTAAATCAGAGTTACCTATAATTTGTTTCCTCTGATTGGTGTGATCTTATTCTGTGCTTGAAAATGAAATGTAATTGCTTTTGTTGGACCATTCGCATTGAGGCTACCTCTCTTCTTCCTTTGGCAATTAGTAAACATGCTTTTGTGTTAAGCCTAGGCAATGGTGTATAACCAGACGAGCTAACCCACACTGTGCCATATCTCTGGCAAGGCAGCTGCTAGTGACGTTGCTGCTGGTCTGAATCTGGGCATTCCCTCCTCCTGCTAAAGGTTAGAGAGGACCCTCTCAACTCAGCTGAAAAGTGGTAGTTTTCGGAATGCCTTTTGGAGGGGTTAAAAACTCTCTGCTTCTGTGTGCCTCCTCTCTTTACTCCTTGCAGGTATTCTTACCAGCCACAAATGGCTGTTACTAGTTGCTGCCTTCCAGGAGCAGGGAAGAGGTACATGCCAGCAGGTAGCTAAGTCCCAGCAGAGATTTATGTGGTTGTTAGTATCTGAGAGGCATTAGGAAGTAGCTCCATAAGCTGCCCCTAAGCTTTGATTTGTCTTTCACTTAAGGAGTATTAGAAAACTTGATCAGTGGGCTATTTCATCTCTGCTTTGATACAGATTGAAAGGCTTAGCATAACATAGAGTGTATAATTTTTACCAATAAAGTGGTAAAGGTGAGGATTAAAATAAAGATGACATCTTTGACTGTCTCTGGTTTTGTTTAGCATTCTGTTTAGATACTGGATCTCTGTTGAAAGACTGTTGTCATTGAAGAACAGACTGCATTTACTACCTGAATACTAACTCTAACTTGAGTTTGATCTAGCATGAAACCTTGATGTTAAATGTTCTAATGATTCTCATTTCAGTTGGTTAACTAGAGGGGAGTAAACACAGCAGCTATAGTTAGCAGAATTTGGCAGCTCATAAAATAAGATCTTTTTTTTTTCTGGTACATTAGTTCCTCTAATAATTGAACAATCTAATCTGATTCTGTAGCCTTTGATAATAACATCTATTTTTAATAACAATTTTAGGAAGTTTGCCATGTTATGTGTCTTGAGTAAGAATAATTAACTTAAGAAGAGTTCACTCAGATATGGTTAGCTTACTGTGAATATGTAGCCTGATCTGAAGGAAAAAATCTCTATTATGAATTGAATCACAGTAACACTTCTTCAACTCCTGCACTCTTCTGGAGGTGTTTGATTCAAACACTGACCTAAGCTGTCCTGGCTTAGTTTGTGTGATCTGGTGGGATCATAGCTGGAGATGGTATGGCTGCGGGCATATTGAACATCATTATTGCACTATCAGAGTAATTCACCTAATATTTTGTCCACCAGTTTTTAAATTAAACATTTATCATGGAGAGGATGTTGTGCTTCAAAAGATTATGGGGCTTAGCTTTGTCCTACCTCTGGCAAGAATCCTGTTTGTTGCAGTGTAGTTTTACCAGTGGACTATGAATAAGGAGCTTTGTTTATGTCTGCTGAGTAACTAACTGTTTGAACCATAGGTGACACAACAGGTACTGGCCACTTTCCTTTGCTGGATTCCACCAGTTGTACAATAGATATCTTAGATACAGAACTTTTGCCATGTTGTAAAAAACCAGATTTTTTTGTCATAATGCAGCCCTTCCCATTGTGATGTTGGTAAACACAGGAGTTTCCCTTAAAGCATGCCAATATTCTCCCTGCTGTCAAAGGTGGTGTTACTATTTTGGGTTTTAATGGGGCACGGATCTTCCCCAGAATCTGCAAAATACAAGACTGCATATACCATTGCCTGCCTTCATTCTTGGAGGTGGACAAGACACCAGATCAGAAATCAGTAGGTATTGAGCTAATAGAAAAAGAGCCTTAGTATAATGGTTAAAGACACATTGAATTTTTTAATGCTAGAAATATTTGTGTATAGGATGGATTTCCACGTTTGCCCTTTACTATGCATTGACAAAAAAATAAATATCCACACCTGTTTATTTTTCATCAGGCGGAATTATGTAGTACACACAAATATTTGCCACCTTGTTTGACCTTGTCCCAAGATATTTACGTCTTGGAACCCATTTAAATTTTCTTGTTGCATTGGACTTTGAAGTATTTGGCAGTGAAAGAGATGTTGTTGACATACTAAATACCAAATATTACTTTTAGTTTTAACTGCTTATCATCCTGTATATGCTGCATGGAAATGAGAAACATTTCAACAAGTTGACTTCATCTCCTTCTCTTTTGAAGGCAGAAGTATATTTATTTAAGGGAAGGAATAAATGGCGGAGGTTTGGTATGTTGAGCCTAGTATACCTGAGAAAAATACTAACAAACCGTTTTTTAGGTATATTTGAAAGACATCTGTGTTTGTGCCTTAATGCTCCTTGCTTTAAGAAAAAATAAAACACAAACCAGAAAACTGCAAAACCCAGCTGACCTGTATGTCAGTCAAGGCATGGCCATTCAGAAGGATGAGGGCATGTTAGTACAGCTGGTCTTAGCCCTCACCAGCCATGGCAAGTATCAGAGACACAGGTGCAGAATTCCATAATGGACCTCTTAATCTTAGGGTAAATGAAAGAATAACACTTTCCTTTCTTGTTTTTTATAAGGTAACAGGACCACATCTGCTGGCTCTCTTGTCTCACCTAGACATTCTTTCTGTTTCTCCTGAGATGGAAAACAAAAACCCATTTAAAACTCTGTTTTAAAATGAGTCTCATGTGTTCACCCACCTCACTGAGGCTGCTTGTTTCTTCAAGTGGACTCAGCTGCCTTTCTGAATCTTAAGAGGCGCTCATGCCCCATTTTGACTCCCACATGGTATGATACTAAAATAAACCAGTATGAATTCATCTAAAACAATCAGTTGAAATTCCAAGGTAAAGGCACAACATAAAACAAGCCAACTGAAAGTCAAGGTCCCAGATGAAAATTGGGGAAGCAAGGGGAGAAGACAATAATAATTGCAATAATAAACATCCAAGAGGAAGTGCAACCTAAGTGAGTTTTGCTGTAATCCTCTTGAGCTCACAGCCAAGCCATCAGTTATTGCTTACCTGAATTACAGTGTCTACTAGAGAGCCTAAATAAGGCTGGCTCTCTGCTGTGCTGGGCAGGGAGCATGTGTATAGTTAGGAGCAGTTCCTGACTTCCATGGGTCATTTTCTAAATAGACCATTCTCAATGGGGTTTAGCATCTATAAAATGTTAGTATAGCTGGTAAGAATGCCTTCCTATAACTCAAATCTCTATGACACCAGAAGAGTTTACTGAAGAAGAGGTGAAAGCTCCATTGCTGGAGACTCTTCAAAGTAAATTAAAGAAGGGACAAGAAGACTGCAGGGAGCAATCTTGTATTGGCAAAGGAACGCTCTGTAGATGACCTAATGGGTCTTCGTCATCTCCAGTCCTGGTTGTATATTACATGATTTGATTCATAGCAGTCTGGGAAGGAGACATTTATTTGTCATACAAAAAATAACCTTTAAGCATCAAATGAGAAGTTTATTACTGGAAGTCTGTAATAGCTCCTTTGTGAGAGGACATGGAAGTGCATTTTGCTGTGCTGACATCATGTTTGTTGGCAAAAAGGGTAGATGCTCCTTCTTCACTGCATCCTGCCATCTCCTCACATGCATTAACTTCTTCTGTACAGTTGTAGTAAAGATCTTGGCCCTGTATGTTGAAAAGTGCATGCCAAGTTTAAATCAGCCACCATCAGGAAAGATTCAGGGAGAGCTACCATTCCTTTATCAATGTCTGGAGGATACTGAGTTTGAAAACTCACATGTAGTTCAGTGCAATCCTTGTTGAGTGTAGCTAGTCAGCCTTCAGTGCAACACATTACCATGTTGTACCTCGAAGATAACTCTGAGCAATGTCCTAGGGAGAGATACATCTTTGCAGTCTTCTGCTATGGAAGTTCAAATGGGGCATATAGAAAAAAGACACTATTCCTTTTCTTACTCCCTTTCCCCATCCATTGTGTATTACAGAATTTGATCGAAAGGGCATCCCACCAGTAGTTGTAGGATCATGACCAAGTGAAAAATAGAAATCTTGCTATCTGTGTTTTAAGTATGTGGGGAGAACTGTCTGTATAACAGAGAATGCAGTAGTACCAAGAAGGAAAATTTAGCAGAGAAAAAATGTTAGAAGTATGAATTAATTATCTGAATAGGCATTCATTGCCTTTTATTTCAATTTTTAATTATTAGCCTTTGTACTTAATAAAATGGGTAAAAAAATTCATCTGCAGAACTGTTGGACCCTATAAATACCATGTTGGAGGAATGGATAATTATCATGCTTCAATCAAGTAATAAAATTTATATAAAGTAGCTACAACATGACATCCTATGCAATAATATTAGAAAAATACTTACTCTGTGTTTGAAAACTAGTGTGCAGACCTTCTGAATACTTTGATTTAGTCTTTTCTGCTTTGATTTACTGTCTTCTCAATCAGGGTTTGTAAAAATAATGCCAAATTATTCATACTCATTTTCCTCCAGAGGAATTTAGAGAGTCAGTCTCTCTCTACACTGGGTGCAGAAAAGAAATAATACATTTTTCCTCACCTGCAACTGAAAATAAGTGCAGTGTGACGGTTAGTAAGCTTGCATAAGCATATTATTTATACCATCATGACTTTTCCCAGTTTCTGCTGTGCATGAGTAACATGCGTACTTGTGTTGCATAGATCTGTTTGAATGGATTTTGTAAGTTTTGTAGTGTCTTATGGAGCAAAAAGACGGATTATGCAGCCTTAAAAGCTCATAACTTTCCACTTGTTTTTCTGCTTCTGTTCCTGAATGAACCAATCCATTCTCCCAGTAGTGGAGTTGTCCACACACTCAGTCCAACACAGGACTTCATTCTCTGATTAGTCCCCCAAAACCAGTATATGCCATGCTTAAATTTGATGTTAATGTTACTTTATACTTTTCATTATACTCTTAATGGATTCTAGGGAGCCCTGTAACTAGTATGTTTATCTGACAAAACATTTTTTCGTAGCTGAAAAAAGCTTATTCTTTTTGTTGTGTTAAGAAAGTTCTTCACAGATGTATCGTCAGTCATGAGATCCTTGACTGCTCAACCTGCAGGTGGTTGTTTTTTGATATAAGCAGTACTGGTGTAGAAAGACAGATGTTGACCATGGTTTTAAACCCATGTATACTCATCATCTTTAGGCTGTCTTTGGCCATGTCTCCAAGTGCTCTTCAGTGCCACTGAAACTAATGTACACCAGCTGAATTTTGTTTTTCCGGGCATATTTTAATGGCGTGGGCCTGGTAACAGTATTGTATGTTGAATCTGATGGAGGGAACAGAAAGACTTTAGTTGACTTCAAGAAGGCCCAAATGGAATTGAGCCCAAGGGTGATTCCTGCTTCAGCTAAGGTCAAACCACACCCTCTGTGAGGAGAGTCAGTTTTGCTAATGAGAGTCTTTTATAGGTGCATTATACATAAAAAAATAAAACCACATTCCTTAAAAAATATCTCACTTACCAGGGAAAAAAACACTTGTTACCTAAAAATATGTAAAGAGGAAAGGTGCCATTCTTTAATGTCTTTAATGATCAACTAACTGTAATGCATTTGGAATATGTAATATGCCGTACCATTGCACAACTCTCTTCATACAGGCATATAACCACACAGTGTTCTCCACAAAGTATTTTACTCCTCAGTTTGCTAACACACTTTAAAATGTTTTTCTACATTTTATATGTATTTTTTTAGGTATTTAATATATGTTTACTATTGACATACTTTTGTTTTTTTCACAGAGTTAGATAAGATTGACGTTTATTTCCCCTTCCTGGCACTGTATGTATTTCCCTTATATCACTGTGGTCTGTGTATACTTCTGTCAGTACCCACTGTTCCTAAGGAGCACTAATTCTGAAGCTGAACTTGTAAGTGGCATGAACTGGTGCCAAATCCTTCTGATCCTTTTCTATGGAAGGATGACGGATCATAGTTTGTCCTGGCTTTGGGCTTTTGGGGGTTCTTATTTTGTATGCGTGTATGTATATATGTATGTGTGCTCTGTGCTTCCAAAGTATAGTTTGAATTAAAAGAGAAAACTGGAGGGATTTAATATTCCCAGTACAATTTTATGTATAATTTTAAGCAATCTTGAAAGGTTTTGGCCATGCTTCTGCTGGGCTGGCTCTTACTATTTTGATCCATCTTTTGGCCTCTTGCCGCACATAATGCTCTAGGCATGTGTGATGTTAACAGTTGTACAAAATGGGTCCTGCTTTTTTACTTGTACTAGAGGGGTTGCAAACAACTGAAAGGATCCTCCTGTGACCTAGCAAAATGTGAATCTGATTTTACCGATACAAGATTGGAGGCCCAAAATTATACTTAGGACTTTTCAATAACCACTGGTATTTGTGGTATATAGCACTGTTTCAAAACAGCAATCATATTGTGATATCAAAATATCAATCTCATGTATAGCCAGTAAATAGTATTGTTTAACAAACCCTGTGGTGAGGATGGGAGTGAAACATTTCATGACAAATCGTTCTTTTTAGAAATCCATGGAAATGCATCCACCACCCTCACAAAGCTTATTTATACTTTAAAGGCCCAGCAGTAGTGATAGGAATTTGTGCATTAATGTATTGATGTATGCAAGTCCTCGATTTAGGGTAACAAAGAAATTCCTGCAAAATCAGGTGTTAGTGTGGGACAGAGAAAGCTGAACAATGTTGTTTATTTCGGCAAGAGTTTTAGTGCTCTGTACGGTCTAAATGGCATCGTAACTGTGTGGGATCCACCAAATCACTCAAAATTAGTATGGAAATGGAGACATTTTCTGAAATTGCACCGTGTGCACCTTTATTTAAAAAAAAAAAAAAAGAAAGATTTGCAACTTTTCTTTTGAATGTCTATATTTAAATTGTTCTGTATCAACAGAATTGCTGCTTATTCTCTGTATTTGAAAGGTATTCAGATAGTTTTAGTTGTTTGAATGAACTACTTCATTGGTGCTTGCTCCTTGCTTTTGTAATTTGTTGCTGACTTTGAATTGCATCTGTCTTTCTATTTGAGGATAATCTTTTTGAGCAATCTGAAGCAACATTCAACCATTCAAACTATGTCCCCTGTATTTAAAACAACAGATTCCTGAGCTGCTTTGTCTGTTCTTCAGTGAAGCCTCATCATATGTACTTCTTTATATTGTTCCTCCTACAGTCGCTCTGGTATTTTGTATATTGCCTGCATGTAGTTGATCCGTACAGTTCTAGCTATAGTTTTAAGGTTATAATGCACTTACATTAAGAAGGCAAGAATCTCAGCTGGTGCAAGTTAGTATAGCTCTCCTGAAATCAATAGTGCTCTGCCAGTTCTGCCATTTGATGATCTGGCCATAATAATGTAATATTACTAAAGAGATAACACAGTGAAAAGAAAGCATTATACTGATTCAGCTGGGGCGGCTATTAGATCGGAGTACTGCTGAGCACATATTGTCTAATATTCATCTAATGGCTGATATCCATTTCATGGGATCCACTTTTTAATTCTCTGCTAAGCAGAGTTAATGAAGTTGGTTTTCCAGTGTAGAGGGGTGATCTCTTAAAAATCTCTAAATCTTTACCAAAATGCAGAGTCTTCTGTTGGATAAGATAAGCTCTTAAGATTAGCACATTAAAAGTGAGTTTTGCCCATTTGTTTGCTCTTGGTTTTATTAGTGCAATTGGAATTGAAAAGCTAACTGCATGGTATGAATGCCCTTTCAAAAATCCCAGGATGCCTCTGATGTGACTTTCAGTGTAAGTAGCTGTTCTCAGGGTGTGACTCAGAGTAAAATGCAGCTGGTTTATACTGTAAAGATAACATATGTAGTGTTTCTTGACTGCTCTGTAAAGTAACACATACCTGTGTTTCCATTTCTAAATGCAAATATGCTCTCACACAAATTGCAATTGCTTTAAAGAAAAAGCTTTTAAGGGTAAAATGGATGTGAAAGCAGAATAACAAGTTTCACTTCTGAATGTTCAAGGATTCATAATATATTGCTCTTACTATACTACATCCATATTCTTCTGCTGTTCTACAGAGAAAATTAACTAAAGTGGCTCTTTCAGGTAACTTCTCATAGCACTCTGATATTAAATGCAGATAATATTGTCTCTTCTTTAATATGATTTTAAATAATTTTTAATCTTCATTTTATCATCAAGTAAATTATTAATTGAACTCATTTTTTGTTTTATACTCAGTTGACTTCAAATTTAATGTCAGTCAAAAAGATTTAATTCTTACTTTTATCCTCTAATGTTGAAGCTGGTGTTTTTATTTTATAATCTAGTGTCTTAATGTAACCACAATGTGTGCTTAGTTTTATGTGTAAGCACTTAGGCAAATTGCTGCTGCAGGAGCACGTATAATATCTGGGCTTCTGTGTGGGTAGATTGGAATACCATCTCTGATTGCTGGGATATATCTTATTTTCAGAACTTATTCCATAAGTCTTTTCCTAGCATTATAGTAAAAAGTGAAGCATTGAGTCTGTAAGTTTACTGGATGTCAGTGCTCTGATTTTTTTTCCACCTCGTTTTAAATTGAGAAAAAACCCAAGCAATATGTGAAATTAAATGTTGAGAAATAATATGACTTTTCTACTGCCTTTTCTCACTGTGGAAAATGACATGGTCTCCTGGCCAAATGTACTTTGTGATGCTTGAAGAAGCATTTCACAAACTTTCAAATGTCATTGAAATGGTTATTTTTTAATTTTCCCTTTTTGTAACTAATTTAAAAATCAGAAAGATGCATTTTGTGATTGCAGCTTGGTCTTTTATATTAGAAGAGACTTGTTCTCTATTCACTTCTTTAAGAAAAGCATACATGGTTGAATGAGCACCTTATAATGCTCTCATGAAGCAGAGTTGCAGTTCACCTGTATTTCCTTTTAATCTGTGGAGAAATAAGCTTCTTTTTCTCGTTCTTCCTTGCCCACCTGACATGCAGGGATAATGGCCACAAATTCACCCTTCGTACTGCTCACTTGATTAGAATGCTAAATACAACGAAGCATCTACTTGCGCTTCAGTTTCCTTAGAGGGCAATGTAAGTCTAGGTGCATTAAGTTTTTGAACAGTGTTTCATGCTAACTTCTTTCAGTAGACTTACAAACTGTAACACAATTAAGATCAAAAGTCCAAAGTTCCTCTGTGTGCTTTCTTTACCTATTAAGGTAACTGCCTGCTTTCGTGTGACAAAAAGTTAGCTGGTAGCTTAACTTCCGTTCATTATCCTAGATAGTATTTCCATTGGTAGCATACATTTTCTGATAGGTACAATAATAATAATAATGAAGCTTGGATGGGTATATGAATGAAATCACAGTGGAATAGGCCAGAAAACTCAACTGAATGCTCTATTGCCCTCTGATGCTCATTTTTACTTCATCTACATGGAGTGTGCTGATGCATATGACTGAAATTTCACCTTTTACTGACTGACTTGGGCATAAAGATTGCTGGACTTTAGTCTGTCAGAGTTTTTTTTCATGTGTCTCAGAAATAGTAAAATGTAAGTCAGTTATCTGCACAACCAAAGAACAAAGCCCTACAAAGTTATACTACCTGTTAATATGTACTTTCGTGATATAAAGAGGATGATTTTGTTTTTCAGCACCCTAGGCAGGAGAATGGTAACTACGAAAGAGACTTTGCACTTTATAATACTTCCAAACAATTGTGTATAACAACTGGTGTTATAGCATATCAAACCAAGATGGAGTGATCCCCCTTTCCTTAGTTTGATTTACTTTCAGCTTCTTTAAAGGCTCTTGAGATCAAGACCCCTACTGAGTCTTTGAAGCTTGTGTCTTTCTTTCACTAGAAAGTGAAGCCTTGGGTTGTAACGCCAGCTCAGCAAATATCTCATCAATATTTAAAGTGTCAAGTGTACCTCTGTTAGAGGTACCAATTGCAGATCAAAGATACTGGCACTGAGGTGCAGCATTTCCTTCAAAGGTCTTCACAGCCGAGCTTCTCCTTTTGTTGGTAAAGAGCGTATCTTTTTAACATTTGTTGTTTTCATGCGTCTTAAACATGTTGTTTGACAACTGTGGGGAATTAAATGTTTTGTTACCATAGCCAGTGAGGTTGGTACAGTAGATTTGAACAGTCCTTCATGCTTGTTTGAGAGAGGAGTATGCTTGAAAAAGCCTTTTACTGGCTGTTTCCACTTTTCTTCCGTTGACCAAAGTCTACTATATGTAGCGGTAGCAATGACATACTTTTTAAGGTGATCAAGAATTCAAGGTGGATGAAAGTCTAGTGGCAAGAACAAATAAGATGTAGCAGGATGGTTCTTTTCTAGCCTTTTCCAGTAAGGATTTAGGATGTTTCTTTTATCTTTTCTTATATCCTCTGTTGATTCTGCTCGTTATGTAAGGCTCATGAATATGGCTGTGAAATCTAATCCCTTTATTACTCTTCCAGCTCTTACTGTGTTTTTCTTTTTTAACATCTGTTAAAACAATTACAACAATAATTACAGTAATAAGGATTCTGAGCATTTTGTGCTTGTGCTTTATCTATTTCTGTGTTGTAATTTTGATTGGCACATACCCATAGGCACAGTCTAATGTCAAAGTGTTAAACAGAGTTTGAATGGTGAATGGCTCAGTGATGGCTCAGAAAATCAGAATTAAGAAGCTTATCAGATGACTCTTGTAAAACACAGAACACAGATTCCATAAGCTGCTGATTGTCTTCAGCGTGCACTGAGATTAACAGGTCTAAAATGCATGTCACTAGAGTGTTTTTACCCTGAAGGCTGACTTTTACTGAACAGTATTTACTTCCTTGTAAAGCGAACACAAATTTGTGTTCCTCAGTCAGTTTATAAACTTCCCAGTTGTGTACCTCAGAATACACATAAGCATTACAGTGGAGCAGATGTTAGTTTATGCTTTTCAAAGCTACTTGCAGAGCAAAAACTCTCATGCTGCTATTGTGCAGTGGAAAAGGGCAGCTACTGTCCTACCATGCACAAAATTATTAATTTCTCACTCCTCACTAATGAATGTTTCATGATCCAGATTTTAATATGATAGGTGTTTTTTACTGAATAGCTTATAAGTCATGTGGATTTCAGAGGGCAAGAGGTATTGCAAAACTGCTCTGAAAAGCCCTGTGAGCATGAAGGTAGACATGGGCTTTCAAATTCTTGTTCCTTACATGTATAAGTCCTGAATCTGCAACAGTCCTCACTCACATCTGTCTGTCCTTCGGTACGCTGATGCGGCCTGCATCAATTCTGGGTGACTGCACATAAACTACTGACTCATTTGTCTTTAGACACATTTTATCTGGGGCCCTGGTTTCAGGGAAGAGCAAGTAGAGATGGCAGAATTTTGCTCTTGGCTAGCAGTACCATATATAACGTTGCAAGAGTTTGAAAAGAAGCTTTCAGGGTGATATTAGGTAACATTCAGTTTTTCTGTCCCTTTTCCTTGTGCCGGAGATGTTCTCTGACTGTCTTTAATGAATGTGGCAAGACTATAAATAAAACTGGCAGTGGAAATGCTGCCCAGTGCTGTGAGCTGCACACCATTTATATCCTATTAAGACCATTGAATTGGCTGTGTGCCCAGGAATGGCAAGAAGTGTTTCTGCTCCTGACTGCACCTTGTATTCGGAAGAGGATTATATGAAAGGTGACAGCACAGCATAAATGTTCCCTAAATTAATTTTCTTTGTGAATAAACTCTGTGCCTTAAAGCAAAGAGTCCAGCTGTGTTTTGACTAGTTCTAGCAATGGAGAATCCATCACCACCAGTGGAAGGTGGCTACCCTATTTCGTTTTAGCTTGCAGTTGAAATCTGCACTTTATTTTGAATTGGAATTTGCCTCTCAGCTTCCAGCTGTAGATTGTGTAGTATGTCTGTCTGCTCAACAGAAGTAGGCAGAGGTGTCCTATGGTTATATTTTCCTAGAGTTATTACTCTCTGTTTGGCCATATTGAAGTTAATATTACTTTGTACCCCATTCACTAGGATGACCTGCTCTGTATCAATGAGCTGTTCTCTTTGTTGCTAACTTTTACCAAAAATCCTCTTTGTATTTCAGCTTTATAGGTGAAGATTCTGTGTTTTCCTACAGGGGACTGGTAAAATTGCTAAATAATAATTTGACTCAAATTTGGCCTCTGTAGGAACTCAAGTCAGAGCACATGTACAATGAGGATTTTCCACTTGCAATGACAGCTATCAGCTAATAAATCCTGGATCTTCCACTGAAGTTTTCTAAATCTTTATTAAGTGCCACACAAGCAGCTCTAGGATTACTTGTGGCTGTGACTGAGGTCATATCCACTTGCTCATTTAGATCGTGCCACTTGACTTTTTAAGATACAGGTACAGTATTAGTTATCATTTTCTCTAGGAAGTTCCCTGAATTTCCTGAGCTAACAACAACAAAATAAACTTTTCTCCAGCTCTTAAATCACACTTTTCTATCTGTGTTCATCTAAGAAAGCAGTCTTAGTGTGGTGGCTACTCAGTGTCACTTCTTTAAATCACTTTTGGATTGGAGTATATTTTCTTGACAGTATTGAGTCCTATTGGGATTTTCTCAAAATCAGGATGAAGCTGGTTTGTGAAACTTTCCATGTTGCTTGAATTTAATGACCATTCAAGTATAATAATCTATTACTGTAGTAATACTGCTGTTAGTATGCATTTTGTTGCTAATGTACTTTGAAAAATCCTTATTGTCCTTAATTGTGTTGGCCATTGATTTCCCATTGACATTAGCCTCAAGCATTCTAGCAATCTCCTAACTCTTAATTTATATTAATTTATATCAGTGTTCCCTTTTTTGCTTTCATTATTTATTTTTACATGTGCTTTTTCTTTCCCTCCAAGTCTTTTTTGCCTAAGGTTGATTAATTTTTCCTTGACTGTGGATTCTGTGGCATTTAATACAATATTCTTAACTCTCAGTAGTTATTGTGGATCTGATTTCATAGATCTTCAGATTTAAAAGGTGTTTCCAACCACAGTATATTCCACTGTCATTTGAATTTCAGTCTCAAGATGCTTTTCACTTACAGCATTCAACTCTTGCTCAATGTTACAATATGTATTGTTGTATAATAAGGAAAAATTTTAGAATGAGCAGTCTGTATATAATTTTCATAAACGTCTAAATGTGATGATCAGTATTTTGATATAACAATAGTTTAAAGGGAAGTGGATAAGCAGCAGTCTTATGAAAAGCACTATTATTTCAAGTGGTTTGAACTTCCTTTTTTCAGTTTTTCATACTCAATATGTAAATGGTTCTTTTGGCTAAATGATGAACCAGATTTGCATTTTAAACCCTCCTGATGGAGACAAGTTCAAATTGTTTGAAGGATTAGGTTGTCACAAAGAGACTAGCATAGGATTTAGTGAAGGCCAAAAATAGATATTTTCTTACATTAAATAGGAAATTCGGACAGAAATTTTAAAACCTCTTCTCCTTGTCTTCCAAATGTGATTCAGTGGGCTTTTCAATAAAAAACAGACACTTGAGCTCTCACTCCCTGGTAAGACATCTTAGACCCTTGAGGCTTCAGAGCTACACCTTAATTGTGACAGATTGTTGGATAAACCCAGCAGTGACACCGCTCTGTGCTTCAGTACATGGCACTACATGTAGTGAAGTAATACAAGATAAGAAAAGAGATCATGGTATTCACTGCAAGAAGCAGAACTGTGTTACAGTCCTGAGGAGACACCTCTGTGTGTCTCAGGGATGTATGAAATCATGACAAGCTCTGTGATACTGCAGCTAAATTGGTGGTTTTGATGAATGTATAATTAACTAAACCAAGTAATTTAGTATTGGTGCTTGAGTGTGGCACAGCAAAGCAACACATGCTGTGAATTTATACAAATTGCAGTGAAGATTTTAATCTTTTGTCTATAAGAATTGACATACAGTGACTATGGTGGAAGCAGCCTGGGTGTTTGCCTTCAGCTGAACTTCTGTGTGATCCTTCTGCGGTCAAAGACACTAACTAAAGCATGTGCATTGTAACTGAACAAGAAATAAATGCATCATTTAGTAGAAGGAAGAGCGTGTGCAGCTTTCAAAGGAAAGGCAGCTTTTAGTCAAGAGCTGTTAAGAATTCTGCTACAAAGATGTTGCGTCAATTTATATAAATGATTCTTTTTATTAAAAGTGAACTTGGGTAAAAGTAAATTCTACCATGGTAAGGATATGTCAGTTTGCCAAGGGCAGTGACAAAGACAGGACCAGATTCAGCTGTTTCTCACAACAGCTGTGGCTCAAGGATTGAATTTGCATTGGTATACAAATATTTAAGATAATCTTACAAAGGATTAGATTAGATGTTAAGCAGGAATGAGCTCCTTTGCAGTGTCTCTGTAAAACTAATTGACAGACAGTACATTATTGGACTAGAGTTGAAGGTATAGAATGGGAATTTTATGTAAAGGATAAAGTATTGTGAGTAGAAAGTTCTGGTAAAAAATTGCAATGTCTTAATACATTGTGGCTGATCCAGAAGCTCCTAGAGCATGGCCATGTTATGTTACCCTTGCCAATCCCAGATAATTTTAAAAGACAAACAGCATGCCAATTCCAAACCTTGATTAATGTCTTTGGAATATTTTGTTTTCCTTTAGAACTTTCTTCCTTATTTTTTTTTCCCATATTAAAACTTTTTTACATATGATTAATTTAAATCATTTTACATGTAATTAATTTTTAATTTAAAAATACTTACTTTTAAACAAAAAGTCCTTCTCAGCTGCAAAACCCAAGTTTTCATTGTGGAAATGATGAAACGGGACAGCCTGTCCCAAAAACTTTTATTGGGGCAAATTTCTTAAAAGTGTGTATGCTTTCAGGTTTGATTAATGGATATCCCATGATGGTAAACGCCCCAGTGTTTCATTAGAAAATTCCAAGCCAACTCAGTTGTAAAGTTTGTTCAGTAACAGGGTTCTTACCAAAGGCTTATTTGCCAGCAACTTATTCAACAAACTCAATTTCCTGTATGCCATTTTTATGCTTTTACCTTCTGTGGACTTTGATAGAGTGAAGTCAGAAATGCTACTGTAGTACTAACCTTGAGCTGTTTTTTTCTGTCTAATAAAACACCCTTAGCTCCTGGTTCCTTTTGTTCTTCACTCCACATATCAAATGTCCATAAGCAGAACATTTTATTAACACCAAGGTCACTGCCTATTTTAACTTATAAAAGGATAAAATAGAACTATTGAGAAATCTTTGCACTAATGTCTTCTTACTATCAATCTGTAGAAAGACGTATTTTTCTCAGAAAACTAAAACGCTGTTTCTGTATCTCCTGTTTTGCTTTTTTATTTATCGAGAATTTTTGTTCACAATGAAGCACTACAGATTTCTTTTTTTAATTAAGAGGAAGTAGGAACATACAAATCCAAGAACCGTTATTAAAGAAGATGCATTTGAGCAAGGGAAGTCTTCTCCCCTCCTTGAAAGTTATTCTATTAGTTCTATGCTATTTCTATACTGAAATTGCATTACATTAATAACTAGTAACTCAGCAGGAGGTCTTAATAGTTAAGAGGTTTCTGGAAGCTGACCTCCAGCTGCAGTGGCAGAAAACCACTGATGGCCTGCGGACTGTAATTAGAGTACTGTAAAACTAGAAGGTAAAGGGTGGCAGAACGTATTAGCAGTAAAATGCTAACTTGTAAGTAGTGCATCTGGATTCTTCAGGAGTGTCACTCATTCAGGAACAAGTGAAATGTTATGTTAGAGAATAAATTTATGTGTAGAATCCCTAAAGCTCAAGGAGTGGTGAAGGTTAGCTTGGTGATAGAAAAACAAATCTGCACAGCTCTTAAAATACCTTTCTTTTCCCTCCTCCTCCTCTTTTTTTCCATTCATCCTTTCCACAGTCTGCCTTCAGAAAGAAATGCAAGAAAATTTGAACATAGAAAACCAATATAACAAACCTTCCATGCAAAGAAACAGTGCACCTGTCTTTACATTGTTTCTGTTAATGCCTGGCTAGTTTTACATTTTCTGATCAGCGTCTGGCACTGTGACCAGTAAACCAGTTACTTCTAGGAACAGCAATGGTCTGTCTGGATGTCCTGCGTTATTGTGTTTCTGCTTCTGCATTCTAGTTGCTCTGTCAGTCAGTGGGCTGAAATGCAAGATGACAGTCAATAAGCAAAAGGACTGAGCTCCCACAGATAGATCAAAATAATCTGAAAGCTTTAGATGCAAGCAGAAAACACCAAAATCCTTAAGAAGCAGTAAATCTGGTAACCCTTCTAAAAGAACAACACAAACTTATGATGTTAACCCGTCTTTTACGACCATTCATTGAGTCTCTGGTTACAAGATGCATATGAAAATCTGTCAAATCCTGTATAGAAAGCACATGAGGTGAACAAAAAGGTCAAGAAGTATTAGGAGAAAATTTCTCTGGGGATGAGGTGCTGGCCGTACATTGTCAAAACCAGGGCCCATACCAAACAGTCATGTGGCTCAATATTTCCCTAGCATTTTTCTTCACCACTGACTTTCAGTCAAGTGTATCATTACCCAAGTTAGGTTGCTGCAAGGTATTTCTTCTGTTGTATCGGCTCTTTCCACAGGTAACAAGATACAGAGGTAAGGGTATCTGCTGCCTTTGGATTACATTAATGCGGACCAAAAGTAATTCCTAGTGCTACAAAATGAAATTAAAAAACTGTAACTATTATTAATGAGGTTACTGAGAACCTGTGATGTAACAGTTCTCTCATTACATTGATAACAGTCCAACTATATTATCTAATCATCTTGCTACACAGCACAATTTGGTATAGGGATACCCAAGTTAATTTTAAACAAGTCAGGCTGGATACCAGAAGCAGTCTGCCTGTGACAGCACTCAGTTTAGCATAGTCTAATTGATTTCTCTAAGAAATACAATACATTAGCTTACATGGAACTTACACTGTCACGTTTAGACTACTTTTGATGCCCAAGCTAATTCCCACAGATATCCAATACCAGGTCAGGTGTCCTTCTATTACATTGAAGTGTCTTTTGTGTGTAGCCCTGTTGGTTAATCTCATTCCTGCAGGGTTAGAATACAGATGAAGATTTCTCAGAGAAAACTGAGATGAAATAGTAGTGATGTTAGGAATTTGGTAGCTTCTACTCTTTTCTCTTAGTAAGTAATCCTGTGCTTGGTTAAAAGCTGCTTGCAGACCATATGGAGTTTCCCTTTGATATTTGTTAATGAGAATCCCCACTTGATGTGCTTAAGGGCATTCTTCAGCAAATTCCCAATTCCATTTTAAAAATTTGTGAGAAACAGCAGGGAATCTTCACTAGGAGGGTCTTGAGCTAGCTGTTGTACAGACAGAGGAGCTGCCTTAAGGGTAGAAATAACAGCTGCTATCACATAACCTTATGACCAGTAGCAATATTTATACTTTGCATGATAAATACAGGGGCAATCAAGTAACTTGCTTTAGACTGTGTGCTGATCACCCCAGCAACTAAGAGAAAATAGTCTCCCCCCGCCGTGTAAACACTGCTTCTTTGAGGTCTCTTTCTCCTCTCAGGCAGTCAGCTGTCTTATTCAGGGTACTGGGATCTAGGATACGCTGAAAAATGGAAGAATCCAGAGAGTATCAGTGCTGGAAAATAAATCCTAAAAGACTTTGTATGAACCAAGTGTCCTCCTGGCATGCCTGTCACTGATTTGGCCATTCAGACACTTCTTCAAATAAATGTGTTCACTGAACCTGAGCTGAACCTGAGCTGAATCAGGACATTGGGCTGGCAATTGCCCCCAAATAAAAGACAACTACAGGCTTATGGGAAGCAATACTTGTGTCGAGTTGGGGCTGTTTAACTGCAGCTCAGTTCTGGTTCTTTACATTACTGCTGATTCAGTTCAGTTTGGGTAGACACTGTAATTTCTGAACAAATCTGGTGGGAAGAAGACAGTGGTTGAGCTATATGTGAGAAACAGCATTTGCAGTCTGACACAGTTGTATATATGGAGCTTCTGTGTTATTCTAAGCGGAGGTTTTAAGATCTTTGTAGACAGATTCCCTAAATCCATGACCCGAGAATATCTGTTAATTAGCAAGGATTTTCAACAATGGATTGCAACTCCTGTATGAAACAAAGAGGCTCTAACAGAAACAGAATTCTAATATCAACCTTGCCTTATCTTTTAATTTGCAGCTATTTTCCAGTACTTATTTAAAATTGTAGAGCAAATTAAACTATATCTGTTGTTTAGGAGAGTAAGAGTGTTTCAGTTGAGTCCATTACTGAAGAGAAGATGTAAAGTACAAGTTTTTGTTAAAGCTGTTGAAAACTTGGATGGTTTTTTTCAATTCACTTCTTGTGACAGTAGAGGTTTTCATTATATTGTTGAAGCAGAATTCAGTGTTGAGGTTGGAGCAGTTTGCCAAGAGCATGATAAATGTTTTCTTTGAGTTAGCATAATTTTCATCTTAAAAGCATAGGAACTGAATCTCAGTTGGTTCATTGCCTTCACTCTCAGTCTCCAGATGAGTGGGATGAGCACGTTTGGAGGGCTGGAGAATCACAGTTAAATCTAGTATGTGATAAATCTTGTTTTTCAGCAGCTTCTCTGTGGTCACAGAAGGTGCAACATAGTTTGTGGACTTCTACTGTTACATACACCATTGCTTCTAAATCTCTCACAGTAAAGCTTAGCATCTGTTTTGTGATTTGATGAATGACTTTGATCTGTTATTTTAATTGCTTCCTAGTAAGGCACTAATGACCTTTTTTGTTCCAATAAACAGTGTTTTGCTTAGTTGTAAATTAAATTTAACTAAACACTTGGAGCTTTATTACTTGTTTCTGTTTGATGACTTGTCAGGCAATGTGTTAACTCCATATGCAAAGACTTCTGGAATCATCGTATCTTTGGCTGCATTAGGGGGAAAAAATCCCAATAATATCCTAAATAAATAATACAAAAAATATGGATAAACTTCTCTTTCTCATAATTACCTGGTACATAATTGAGATCTATTTACTGAATGAAGCAGATATATCCATATTACATCATTTACTAATTCCCTTAAAAGTAGACAATATGAACCTTTCTTATAAACTTGAAGATGAGTTTAGGGAAGAGCTAATTCAAAAACTTCCACGTTATCTTTGTCTGATTAGTTCCCAAGTAGCAAATAGACTAAAGCTTTTTTACTGCATTGACTTTGTTTCATGGTAAAATGGGGAAAAAATTGATATGAAGCAGAAAGAAGACAACATGTCCAAATGAATAAAGAAACCTACAAAACAGATTCTGAACAGCTGAACTTTTAAGTACCATTTGTTGTGATTTGTAGTGTGATTGTGTACTGTGGGCAGAGCTTTTCTCAGGGTTGTCATGGAAGAGAGATTCTTAAAACATTTTGCATACTGACCTAAGAAGCATATAATGAAAGCCAGTTCTGCATTGTCAGCTCATAATACTACCATTTTGCTCAAAGCTGCTATGAAGTCGTTAAAGATCCTTTGGGGACAAAGAGGCACAGATTCTACTGTTTATAATATGTTTTGTTTCATCTCATATTAATAATCCACCCAGATGTCCAGTGTAGGGTGCTGTTTGATCTGAAGTTCAAGCAGATCCAAGTCTGGGCTGTGCGTGCTGGCCTTATTGCCAGCTGTACGTTTCTGCCTCTTCTGG
Organism: Psittacus erithacus; assembly: GCA_009867235.2. Taxonomy (NCBI): domain Eukaryota; kingdom Metazoa; phylum Chordata; class Aves; order Psittaciformes; family Psittacidae; genus Psittacus; species Psittacus erithacus. Next base: position 16,403 of record WYDI02029215.1, on the reverse strand, counting down.
AGTGCCATTCTGTTTGTTGTCCTGCCATGGCTTGGACTTGGAAATGATCTGACTAAAACTATCCCAGCAAATGAGATGCTTGGTTGTACAAACTCATTGCATAGGCGCAGTTACAGGATTGTCTGCCTGGCAGTGGTCCACAGTTAGATCAATTTAAATTGATCATCAAACCACACCCTTAGAGCCTGAAAGGCCAAAAGTAATGTGAGCTACTCAGGGAGAGGGTCTGCTATCTGAGATTTCAAGCTGATAATAGGTCTCTTGAAAGAGTGAATTAACAGAGTTTGTTGCCCTTGAGGTACAAGTGCTGACTGCAGTTTTGCCCAAAGAAGATTAATCAGAAGGCATTAGCAGCAGCTAAGAAATGCAGTTCATCCAGGAACAGTTTCGAAGCTTTGTCTTTGGCCTACCAGGTACTTGTAGGGTGAAACAGAATCCTTACCAGTGTGTCTGAGAGCATAAAAGCCTACTCTGCTTATACAGAAAAATGGAATGAGCTGCAAGACTATCAAAGATGCTGTGTTAGCAGGCATGAGGGTATCCTGTGGTTTCCTTGGTGATGATGGGGAAAAAGAGATCTTAAACATTAACTTTAGCATTCACCTGCCATGGCTGCTTTTCTTAGTAAATCCTGTGTGAAACTGCCCAGTTTTGCCATTTTTATTAGTCTCAAGGAGAGATTTTTTGAGTAGATTTTCTGCTGTTGCAGTATTTCTTCAGCAACACTGGCTGGATTGTAGCTTGCTAATTTAAAACTTTTCTTGTTTGTTTTAACCTCTGGTACCAGTTTGTTGCCACTCTTGAATCTTTGACTATTTATAGAATCATAGAATAGTTAGGGTTGGAAAGGACCTTAAGATCATCTAGTTCCAACCCCAATGCCATGGGCAGGGACACCTCCCACTAAACTATGTCACCCAAGGCTATAGAAAAGGTTTATATTTATATACCTTCTTGCTTCTCCAAAATGACAGGAACTCATTTTATTGAAGAAAAAATGGTTAATGTTTCTCCTTCTTGCACAATGAGTCTCGTTTATCCTTCTGTTGGCCTTTTGATGCAGAAGATATATTATCATACTTAATGTCTGTCTGTGATAGCTTCTAAATACTCATAGAAGACTACGAAAGCTGCCAGTCTCAACTCGGGTGAATTCTCATAGCTTATTCTTCAGCAGTATAAAACAAACAAGCTAAACTGTTTATCTCTGTAGGAACAAAAAAAAAAAAAAATTAATTAAAAATAATAATAATAATAAAATATAAAAGCCTTTTCTTCTTGAGCTACTTATTTTCCACTTCATAAGGGTTTTCCTGTGGGCTGAAATGTGAGTGGCCTGGGTTTTCTCTGGGACTTACAAGTCCATGATTTCAGTGACTTCTCCAGCATACCTAATTAGGAACCTCAGGAAGTCATTCACAGAGCAAATTTCTGAATTGATGCTCTCCAGAGAACTCCAGTGTTTCTTTTGCCAAAGGGGAAAAATAAGTTAATGTTGCAGCGTTGCAGAAGGTCCAGTGTGAGCTGTTGCCTGAGAAGGAGGTGCTAAGAATTCAGGAGTGGGCTGGGTGGGAAATGGAGACAATGCTGATGTTGCTTCAGGAAAAAAATAAGAGCGAAGTGCAAATCTGTGCCAGCTGGAAGTGAGAAAAAAGTCAGGTCTGTCAGCAGCAAGGAGAATACATGCCTGTTTAGATATTCTGACTAGCTTACAATTTAGGGGAAAGTCAGGGTTTTTTAAGCAAAAAAAAAAAATAAAGGGGGGGGGGGTAGGTAAAGAAAGCCAGGGCTAAATATTTCAGCTATAATGATCTGTTTCAAGATCTCTCCCAGCTTGTAATGATGAGCAGGAAGAGTAAAAGCTTGAAGCACAGTAGAGATCCGTTGATATTCTTGCAGTTTATTATTACATGGCTGGTAAAGTTTAAAGAGCAAGTTACTTGGTGACACTATGAATCCATTTTAATTAAAAAGAAATTTTATCTTCTCTCTTTACTGTTGTTCAGATTTAGTATCCCTTTGCCTATTGTTATGTTCATTGCCATTTAATTATAGTTGACACGATGCATACTTTTGTTTTTTTAATATCTTGCTCTAACTAGTCTGTATATTTTATGTTGATGGCAGATATGAAATATTTCTGCAGTGGTTTTTCTTCTACCTTACTGCTAATTTTGAGACTTCTCTTGTTTCAGTTTATTCATTCATTCGTAGTTCCTATTCCAGCCATGGATTACATTTAGGCTTACTTTCTGATCTCTCTTGCTTCAGTCTTGCTCAGTTTTCTCACTTTATTTTGGATTATTCCCTATCATAAAGTAGGCATAGCCTTCTCCCTTGCATTCATTAAGTAAAACTCTTCTATCTTCCCAATTAACCTACTATTCCTCTCTTACATTACATATCCAGACTCACTGAGCATGATGTTCACAACTGTTGCCGCAAGCTCTTTTCTGGTAATCCAATCTCAGTCTATCCTGGGTCACCTTCATCTTGGTGGCCAGTCCTTTTGCGTGATTAAAATTGCTTCTGCTGAAGTCTCAGCTGAGTTTTCCTAGTGATATCTTGGGGTTTTGCTCTCACCTTGATCTTATAGCTGCTTACGATGTTTAGAGTCATTCATCTTAAAATCCTGTATTGGGTTTGGTTTCAGACAGTCTCCTTCCTGGCCACCCCTTCAGTGTAACTGTAGCTGGGTGGTCTCTTTTCCCTGAATCTGTGGGATTTTCATCAGTTGGAAGCTTTTGACAGTTGAAGGTTTGCACTGAACGTGGAATGGGAGCAGTCTCAGGATCTGCTCTGATGTGCAGAATGAAGTTACTCATTAAACACTGCCCTGATACACCTATCTTTTTTTTTTTTTCCATCTTATGGATCTGATCTGTCATTTGGATATCAGTGACATAGATTTAATACCGTTGCTGGTGCATGCCCTGTCAGCCTGGCATTTTGTCTCATTCCACTGACACTCCTACAGTCTTGTATGTAGTGCTGGTTTTCTGAAACAGGATGTGTAATACTGAAAATAGGAAGTGTGTTGCTGGTGTGGGAGAAGTAGAAAACTGGAGCCTATTTAGATCACATGAGGACTCCTGCAATGCAAAAGTGAAATAATTACCACAAAAAAAGGAGTACACCCAGAGGTGGCTGACTTGTGACTGCTCCCGTGCCTCATTGTTTCAAGCAGCTTTTGTCTTGCCTCAGCTCTCCTGTTCAGAGTTGCCTGCGTAGTTGGCGGCTGGCCATGCCGCAGCTGAGGTAAATCCTGTTCATCTTTCCATGGAGGAGCTTTCTCAAGTAGGTAGATCACTAGGCAGGGCTCCCTGAGGCTGCTGGTGCTGCCCCAAGGGCACTTTTCCCTCAGCTTTTACTAGCCTTTCCTTTTCTGCTGTGGGAGTGTAAAACCCCAAGTAAAGGCTGCTTTTTCTCTTGTGTTTGTGTGGAGAGCAGGATTTATAATTGTGCTAATTGATACTGACTGCTAGTGAGCTGCTGCACTGGTTGCGAGCAGAGGCCAGGCTGTTCCTCTCATGGCAGCAGGCACCTGCTCAGTGCAAGCGTGCTATTGAGCTGCCTGAGGGATGTGGGGCCGGGGGTGGTGGGGACTCCCCAAGACTTCTGGGGCAGAGCATGGCAGCCAGGGCCAGTCCCACTGCCCTGGTCAGGGAGAAGGGAAGGCTGGTGGCAGCCCAGAGTCTGTCAGGCAAGTTAATAGTGATGAGGCAGGTCTGAAGGCAAGATGGGAAGACATTCTTCAGGCCAGGGTTAGGGACATCCCATAGTGATGGGACAGGTCCAAGGACAAGGCACGATGCCAGCCTACGGGACAAGGATCAGCATGGTCCATGTAGAGTCAGAGGCACTGCTGCAGCTGAAGGCCCCAGATGATCCGAAATGGGCCCCCAGATCCATGAGTGGGGATCATGGTTGGGAGGCCTGGTCAGGACCATTAAAGCCTATGAGTGCCTTGGGGCCCTGAATGCAAGGGGCCACTGGCTGGAGAAGCTCAGTGGCTGTTGGTGCAAGAAGAGGGGATGTCTTCAGCTTCTGCTGAAAACAGCACAGTTTTGTGGCACTGTTCAGGTGGGCGGGAGGAAAAACAGTGCCCAAGTAGAGAAAATGGATTAACTTGCTCCCTTCTGCTTATCCTTAAGTAGATGGGAAACATGCTGGCCAATAAAATTAATGAATGCATTAAGAGGTTGGCACATCTGAATGCATAGAGAGGAATGGTTTGAGGATTTTTTTTCAAGTCTTCAAAAAAATTCATCATGTCTTTGTTTAGAAAATCACACTCTGTGCCCCTTGTTCCCACCTGTAATACTTTAGCCTTAATTATGTGATGTAACAAGTACTACTTTCTGTCCTGCTATGAATTAGATGAATTTCTTTTCTAAGCCCACAAATTTACTTAACATTTGAGAAATGAGAAAAGGAAGTGTCTTTGATCACACATTACACATATGACAAAAGTATTTAAAAAGCCCTCCAGCTTAAAACTTATTAATAAACATTCATTTCTAAAAGTTTTACTTGTAATTTGTCAGCTTTTGGTATGAATATATTTAGGTATATTGTACATAAGGTAAGGTGAAGCTTTACCTAATTACTGGGCTACAAGGGTTTTTTGTCTTTTTTCTCTTGCCTTGTATGTTACTATGGATGATGACAGAGCATATCACCCTCCTCATGCCTTTTTTCTTAACTTGAGCAATGAGCAGAGAACCCAAATCGCTGATGCTTTGACTTCTGAGAATCTGGGTGGGTTGTTTTTTTTTTTTTTTTTGTTTTGTTTTGTTTTGTTTTCTTTATTTCTTTGTTTGTTGGGAGTTTTTTGTTTGTTTTATGCAAATAGTGTTGTTTCTTCAGTTTCTTGATTAAAAGTTCTTTGTTCATCTTCCTTTTGTGATGAAAGAAAATTTCCTTTCTTGTCACTCTCAGTGCCTTTATTTCTAGCACGCATGTTACGTTGCCTGGAAAAAAACTTAATTCTTTGCTAAATTGCTTTGGGGCGTTAAAGAAATATTCATAGCTGTTGAAAAGTTTCCATTGAAAACTTTTGATTTTCTTAGGGCATCATGTAGATGCCTTAATAGGTGCCTTTATGACCATTGGGTCATTTGAAGAGTTAGTGGAGCCTATTTGCAGCAGGTGCAAGCGGGACAGTTGAACGCCAGCATGTTTCTCAGATGTCTTCATGCTCTTGTTCTTAATAGTCTCAAAGAAGGTTCTAAATGGATGGGAGTGTAAGCTCACAAATTATGCTCTAGACATGGGAGAAATCATGGTAAACCAGCATGAAAATGGGCAGTGCATTCCCTGTATTTTTTTCATGTCCTATTTATGTCCTGAGTTCAAGTAGACAGTTACCTGAAGCATACAAAGTAATGTTTATTCAGTATCAGCCCTACTGACTTCAGTGCGATTAGCTATGTGAATTTTTCTTGCAGGGTAAGGAGAATTGTCTCAAGAAGGGAGCTGAATCAAGTTGTTTTCAGTATTGTAAAGTGTAATAAAAATCCTGGAATTGTCCTTATGGATCACTGTGTGTTGAATATCACTTTTTCTTAGATTTTCCTCAGGGTGAGTAGTCAATGTGAAATCAGCTGTAGTGTAATGACCCAGTGTTATGGAATCCTGTGATTTTAAAAGAAAAGATAACTGAGTTTTCATGCCTTTTAGCATCTGCAGCGCCCTGATGAACGTAGCAGTAGTGAGAACAGTGAGGTCGTGAGCCCTAGAAGGGCCAAGAAAACGAAAAATCTAAAAAAATCTGTTCCAGGATAATAGGTTTTGGGATTTTTGTTAAATGTAAGAAATGAAAGATGGGGATCTGGATTACAGAGTTAGAGAGGAATAATGTTAACTGTGTTTAAAGACAGTGTTGATCAGTTGTCAAATGAAATCCTCATTTCTTGGTATGGATCTTATTACACTATGGTTATTACTTTGACATCGTACTGATTCCTCAAGAAGAACAAAAGAACTACAGAAACCACCAAAAATCTGTTTTTGTTTGTCTTCCTTAGCCAAACTCTGACTCTCCAAAAAGACAGCTGAACTGATTTTTCTCTAATTAAAATATAAATCCCTTTTGGAACAAGCTTGTTTGCTACATTTTTGCCAAGAAGACATTTTTATAATGGAGTTTAAATTGTAAATCTCTGAAAACAGAACTGTATAATAAGGTTGCTGCCAGTAATCTCACAACTGTGTAGCCAGTGTGATACATGCTGTATGATTCAGTCTGCTCTCCCCTCTCCCAGTTTCCCTCCAAGTCTGCCAGGCCAAAACAGAAATAGCCCTTCATTGCATTTTGCTGTAGGGCTGACTATATTAAGAAAACTGTCTTTTGCAAAGCCATGAGACTTTGCAGACCTATTGGACTATAGCATGGAATATTGTTTGAAAAAAATGGGTTTACTATGTCTGGATACTGAGCTAATCAATTCAGTATGGCTGTTTCATATGTTTAAGCCCATTACAACTTTGTTTGACCTCTTTCATCTTTGTCAAGGATATAGGGTATCATTAATGTTGCCATCTGCATTGTTTTCTCCTAATATCAATAACAGAGAAAAAAAAACCAAAATGGTTCTCTTGTTTTCCACTTAGATAGCTGTCGTATTGCCAAACAAATGTGAAACAGGCTTTTACAATAAGGTATTTTCCCAAATGCCCTGTTAATTTTCAGTAAACTAAAATAAAATGTGTTACTGTTTATTAAGACAGTGTGACTCATATGGATTCCAGATGATAAAAGTTTCAATAAAATGCTGCAATTAGATACAAGTAACTTGAGTTTTCTTTCAGTTTATGTTTAGATGTAGCTCAGGACAAGAATGGTCATTTAAGTTGTGTAAGGGATTGGATTTTACTTACAATGATGATAGTTCTTTTCACTTGCATGCCACTTTTCACTTGAAACTACCCAAGAAGTCTGGAGCCATCTGGGAATAACTTTAATGCAAGAGTGTTGTAGGCACATTGATCTAACTTTATGTTGCAACCTATGCAAAAGCAACAACCTTGGCTTTGAATAAGGATTTAGGAGCTTTATAGGCTATGACTTCTGAGGAAGTTGCATGTGTAAGATGGATCCTGATGCTCATTTTGTATTGGCTAAACCACTAGATAGTAGTGATCAATCACTAGATTCTTCTGATAAAATGAGTGTGAAGAATCAGCTAATCAGTGTGTAAATAAACATCTCCACTTACTGTATTTGTTATGTCACAGTACTGTAGGGTTCGTATATTTTACCAAGAATTGTCATTTTCAGAAATGGTGATAGTGTTCAGGCATTTTCAGGAGGACATCTCAGATCGATAACTGAACTTTAAATACATGTTTTCTTATAAGAGGATGCTATAATCATAACATGATCTGTATTCTATCTGTATTAACTACATCCATAGATTCTTAACATTGTGGAAAAAGTTATCTTTTAGGGACAAAAAAGGAGCTGAAGAAATATCTTCTTTTCCCGATAATGTTAAGTTACTAACAGCTGTGAATATCCATAAGATTTTTTCAATTTGCATGTGTTTCAGAAAGGTTATTCCGGAAGATGTATACTTCTGCACAGTAATTGCAAATAAATAATTCTCTTGAAGTGTCATGAAAGAGTATGCATTTGAACTGTACTATATGGTCTCTGTAATGGAAATCTGAGAGAACATATACCGTCTGATGGTTTTTCAGTGTAACTAATGAATAATAATGATCTTCTGGACAGTATACATTTGAAGATGTTACTCAGAAAAAAATTTTCTGTTTTTCTAATGGCAGTTTGGGTAAATTTTACACATTACATACCATACAAACTTGCAAATATCAGCTGCTGCTGTTAAAAATCTTAGCTGCATATCAGAAGTGTTACTGTGCCATGTTTGCACTAAGTGTTGTGCTCTGTACAAACCTTTCCTAACAAGGCCAGAAAAGCATTCTAATAGCTAATATTCTGTTCTTTTCAGTCTTATCTGCATAGCCAAAGAAGAACTGTATGGTCAGTATCTAGCCTTCTTATCAAGAACTGGTTTGTCATTTATATTTCAGTATTGTCTCCTGGGTATTATTTCATGCTATCTGATATTCATGTTATTTTTCTCATTCAGTGATTTCCAGAAATTAACTATGTTATCCTCTGCACCTTTTTTTAGCAGTGCTTTCCTATAGCCCTTTAAAACATTTGAGTGAGATACTTGATAGAACATGACTAAATTAGGTGAAAACATAACTAAAACAACAAGAGCCATAAGTCTGTTTACAGTATGTAATTCCTTAGGTAAAAATGAACATTGTAATCAGAAAACATTGTTTTACTGAATTCTTTGCATCAAAAAAAGGTCTGGTGTCATTAAGGTACTGTACCTAAGGGGTGGTTAATTGGCTATGCTATGCTGTGGCAAGACTTATGGGTAGAATGGACTTTTGGTGCTTATGCTTGTTTGTAAGGTTTAGAGGAAACACAGCCAGCTGAAGGTGATGTTTTTTATTAAGGTAAAGTATATGTTTTTTACAATGCATTAAGGCTAGAAGTCAGTATTGGCTTTGTTCTTGTAGGTTCTTAAGACTGGCTGTCATGTGGGATAACACAGTGCAGAATGGTGTCCATGGAGACAGGGACAATGCTGTTCGAAGATGGATTATATTGTTTGATTTGTGAAGTTTCTTCATATCTTACTTATCTTCCATTGCTTGGAGGAAATTCTTGGTGGAAGGTATTAGTTTTTACAGCCTCTTTCGTTGGAGTCTACAAAGGGGAGTTAAAGAAAGTTAATTATTTCTTCTTCAAACTCACCTGCATTTTTCATAGAATCATAGAATGGTTTGGGTTGGAAGAGATGTTAAAATTCCAGCCCTCCTGCCGTGGAGAGGGACACCTTATACTAAATCAGGTTGCTGAAAGCCCCATCCAAGCAACCTGGCTTTGAACGCTTCTAGGAATGGGACATCCACAACTTTTCTGGGAAACCTGTGCCAGTGTCTCACCACCCTCACAGTGAAGAATTTCTTTCTTATACGTGATCTAAATCTACCCTCTTTCAGTTTCAAGCCATTTCTCCTTGTCATATCCCTACATGTCCTTGTAAATAGTCACTCTACAGCTTTCCTGAAGGTCCTTTTAAGTAATGGAAGCTGCCCTATGATCTTCCCAGAGCCTCCTCTTCTCCAGGCTGAAAAAGCCGAGCTTTCTCAGCCTGTCTGTATAGGAGAGCTGCTCCAGCCCTTGGAGCATCTAGTAGCCCTCCTCTGGACTTGCTGCAACAGGTCCACATCCCTCCATGATCTTGCTGGGCACTGAGATGAGACAACCTGGCCTGTAGTTCCTCTGGTCTTCTTTTTATTGCTTTTAAAAAATGAAGGTTGTGTTTCCCATTTTCCAGTCAGTGGGAATTTTGCCAGTCTGCCATGACTGCTCAAATATGAGGGACAGTGGCTTAGCCACTTCATCCATCACTTCCCTCAGGATGCATTTCGTCAGGTTCCATAGATGTTCTCTAATGTGATCTCCTACATTGGGTCATTCTTCATTCTTCCAGTCCCTGCCTTCGCCTTCTATGACTTGGGCAGTGTATCTGGAGCTCTTGCCGATGAAAACCAAGTCAGTAAAGTCGTTGAATAATTCAGTCTTCTCCATATCCTTGGTAACCAGGTCTTCTGTTTCCTTCTGGAAGGGCCTCACATTTTCCCTCGTCTTTTATCCCTGATGGACCTATAGAAGCTTTTCTTGTTGTCCTTGGTGTCCCTGGCTAGTTTTAATTCTGTCAGAGCTTTAGCTCTCCTCTCCTGATCCTTGGCTGCTCAGGTTATTTCTCTGTATTCCTCTCGGGCTACATGTCCTTGCTTCCATGCTGCGTAGTCTTCCTTTTTTTGTTAGAGTTTTTCTAGGAGCTACTTGTTCCTTCAGGCAGGCCTCCTGGCATTCTTGCCCAACTTCCTTTGTTGGAATGCATCGCTCCTGAGCTTGGAGGAGGTGATACTTGAATAATAACCAGCTTTCTTGGGCCTCTCCCTCCAGGGCTTTATTCCATGGTACCCTATCAAGCAGATCACAGTCTGCTCTCCTGAAGTCCTTGTTATGCAGGAGATAGCTTTGCTGTTCCCTTTAAAAGATAGATCATTTTTTATTTCTTTACAAATGCAGTGTCACAGTAAGCTTTAGCTTACCTATTGACCTAAGACTGCACTGCCAAGAGGTGATCACTCATTTTCCAAGCTGGATGCTCCTGCTGCTCTCTTGCATTTGCTGTACTGGTCATGTTACTGCTGAGTGGGCTAAATCATAACCCACTGATCCATCAGAGAAATTACTGTGCCAAAAAGAAGGAAAACCTATTTTCATCAGATTTCACTGATGTCATGCCATACACAGTGGAGCTTATGCAAGGCAAGGGGCAGGAAAAAGTAGGGGTGGCAGATCGGCCCATTGGGAGCCCATAGAGAGATTGATTTCAGTGTCTTGTGAAATTACAGGGTTAGTGTGCACTATTTCTTGCCATTGAACAATATATTTCATATTAATTTTTGTGTTAATAATCACACATTTTGCATAAATCGTGTGGTGTAAATGCTTGTATCTCATTATTTGCACTTTAGTTAAATGAGACGTAAGAGTTTTAGAATAACAGTGGCCTCGATGGCACTCGATTTTTTTTTCATTTTACCCTAACTACCTCAGAAATAAATTTCACAATGAAGCTATTGTTGCAGGTTAATTGATTGCATATTTTCTTTCAAACATTTAGTTTAAATAAATGAATAATCTGCATATAAAAAAAAATGAGGGCATGAACAAAACGTAGTTATTCTTATATGTGCTCAAAGAGCTTTACTGATGTAAATTTCGATTTCAGTCAAGCAAAACTGCTTTTCCGGCTTTATTTATAAAAGCAGAACTTAGAGAATGAAGTGATTATTATGTGCTCAGAAGCAAATGTGAAACAAACACACTGTCAAAATGAGCAATGTATACCAGATACTGAAGGAAAGGCCAAGCGGCCTCCCAAATGAAACAATTTTATTAATGTGACTGTGCACAAGAACCACAATACCAATAGATGGTTGTGTTACTCAGCTGGTAATTAAAAGTAAAAAATCAGTTTCCAGTTGCCAGTACTTTTATTCCAGTCATAATGACTAATTTCATATGACTTTACTAAGATTTAAATATCAAAGCATGATATTATGCATAAAGACAGGTTTTCATATACATTACCTGGGCATTCTGACAGTCATGAATTAGCTGACAATATCACAAGCCATGTCTGTATCTCAGTGCTATAGCTGCTGATGAAATACATGATGGCAAAAAGGCTAACAAACTGGGAAATAATCATGACAAGGACAATCATCTGGCATTGTCTAAAACAAAATGCTGGTCATTGCTGGTGTAGTCCTCTAAAATAACATGTACGTTAATCCAAGCTGATGCTGCTTATAGCTAGGAACAAGATGAGAGAATGGAGAATGATGGTCTGAAAACTGGGGCTTCAGGTGGAGAAGATTGTTACTGTGGATGAGGATCTGATTGTGAACCCCCAGATCAGTGTTGAGGTAAAGAGGCTGGTGTCAACCATTGGCATGCAAACTGGCAATTAAGAATTTTTTTCAATCTCTGTAAAACGGCATTAGTAGACTACTGTGTACAATTTTGATATCACTTACTTAAAAGATATGGAAAAGTAAAAGATGATACAGAAAAGAACTACCAAGATTATACCAGTAGTGAAGAAAATGGCTACTTTGAGAGCTGTGGAAAGCCTGATATATATATATTTGTGTATTTTTTTTAAAGGGGATTCAGCAGTGACTTACTGTGCAGACAAAAGTAGAACATTGTAAAGGTGTAGCTTGGATGATGGACTGGAAGCTGAAGTGAGACAGATGGCCCTTACCATACAATGATGCAACTCACTAAGTGGAGTTCTGTATCATTTGTATGTTCAAATTGTGATCAGATACTTTCTTGGAAAAGTGTTGTCTAGCAAAACATAAATTATTCTGCTCAATATAAAAGTTACTGGACAAAATTGAAATGCCTGTTACAATGATACAATTCAAAGTGGTGTAATAGAAAATAGATAACTGTGTGCCCCTTCTGGATGTTTACTCTATGACTTTCAAGTTCTGGATCACATACTCCTTTACCTCACATCACACACAGTTATTTTCACCACTGTGAAGTGGAATGAATTCACTGTTCTTATTTCCTCTCTGAGTAACTTGTGGAACATTCCTGCTAGTGGCCAGCTGATGCATTAACTACTGATGGATCCCAGTCTCAAAGATACATGAAGATTAAATTTAGTTAAACTTTGCCAGTTGTCCTGTAACATAGAGTGAGAATGTTTAGTACTACTAACCTGTGTTGGGAAGGAAGAGGGCTATCTCCAGAGACTATAAACAGTGATTTCACAGGATATTCTGGCCTCCTGTTTCTGTCTGACAGGGTAGATGGATAGTGTTTCTAGGGGAGGGCACAAGACTAAAGATTTCCTTTGCATCTGTGGTAGTCAGTTGTAAATGGATCTCTTTGGACGGAATGAATTTTTATTTGCATGTCACTTCTATTCACTGTAGTTCATTTTGTATTTTTAGATACCATGACTTTGCAAAGAGAGTGTTAATATATCTTGTAATTAAATGTTAATAACAGTAATACAGAAATTACTTTTCATTGTTCTGTATCTATACTCTGAAAACTAATACAAGGAGATGACAGATATATTGGAGAAAATACTTCACTTTGTAATTTCAGAAAATCAGCATTTGAATGTTGGGTAGCATTTACAGTCAAAGTCCCTTGAGTATTTTCAGTGATTCTCCCAGTGGTTGGAAGAATCACTTGGAGACTTAATGAAAGGAAACTTTGCAAGCAATGTATGAATTTCAGAAATTAATTTCTTCTTGTTGCAGACTTCGATTTCTTTTCTATTTGTGAGTTTTCAGAATGAAATAAAAAATAAAATATCCTGCATTCTTCCAATAGTTTGGGGTATTTCTGTTTAAAGATTTATAAACTCTTAAATTTGTGACTGGCCAATATTGTTGTTTAACCAAATTCCATGGGAAGAACAAAATCCACCAACATGAGATGGATATTAATTTGCTTAATAAGACAATTTTTCTATTGTCATGGGACTCACGCTTGACCATAGTGATTTAAGTAGAAATAGAAAATTGATAAATAATAATGTTGAATTCTTGATACACATATCTTTTGAAATTCATTGGATGTCTTTACAGTTCGCAAGTTATTCTTCTACTTAAAAAAAATCTTTAACTAAATTTTGACCAAACAGATGGGATCTGAAAAACCAGTTGTATGCTTTTAGATTAATAGGACATGAAGTTGTCTTGTTGGGTGTCGCGGTTAGGTGTGAAGGAGCTATTAAATTTTATTGTATTATTGATTGTAAAGCCTAAGAACTCGTGTAGTACAGTTTGTCTTGCTGTGCTGTTTGTGTGAGTCTCTTACAACTGGTTTAGTTACATTTCCTAATTGGTTGGTCTGATTTTGCACCATTCTAGTATTTGGAATAGCTTTGGGAAGTATATGCATGTTATGAAGCCTCTTTAAATAATTTCTAGTCTTTTGGTGGGTTTCAGGTATCAGGTGCCCACAAACCACCCTGCATACTCAAGTTCCTTCAACTTCTGTGTTTTTGTTTATTTTTGGGTTATTGGTTTTTGTTTTTCAGTCCTCAGCTACTCTCAGAGCAGCTGGGATTTCCACAACAGGGATGAGTGTGCCCAGGACCAGTGCATGAGCCTCACTCTGGCAAGGCTACCCTTCAGATCAGGGTATCTCCCTGATATCCTAGGGTATCTCCCGTGCAGCTTAAAAGGTAACTTGTTATCTGAAAACTCCACTGAATTTATAGTTCTATCTATCCCTCTTTGATTGTTACTGCCTACTATGTGGTGTCCCCATATTTATTTTTTTGGGTTAGTGTTGCATCATACTTGATTGTCATTCATGATGTGCAGTCCAGATTCTGCTTTCCCTGAAGTAACTGCATTAAAACTTTAATATATTAAACTTTTTAATCAAATTTGCCACAAAAGAAAACATTTTCAAAAATTAAAACTATTCTCTAAGTATTGATATAGCACCTGGTTACACTACACATACTAGTTGACTTGCTTGTTTTAGTTCTATTAATTCAATGTCAAAGGTTTGTTTGTTTGCTATTTAAAGAACTCTTTCAAGAAGTTTTTGTTGGTATTTAGTACTATAAAGTTAACATAAAATATTAGACAAAGCTGGCAACAGCAAGATACATAGAATATTTGATGCCTACATTTTGCACTTGCTATCAATTTCTCTTCTTAAACCATGCAACTGATTACTGGCAACTATGATTGATGATAACTTTCAATTCTATATTAGATTTAAGTGCAGTGACTAGGAACTTCATGGAAGCATTTTGCAATGTTTTATGTAGTTTTTTCCACTATATAACAAGTTGAAATTTGCTTTTTATTCTTGTTATCCTATTTGTTTGGCTTTGTGTTGAGTGTGCCACCCTTGTGCAGAGCAATTTTTAGATTTTTATCCAGCAGTTGATTCATCTGTGAAGATTGATTCTCATACAAACTTGCACAATAATAGTGCAGGTAACAGCAAAGGGCACCTTTTGTGGCTTTGGCTGACTTAGGTTACTTATATTGTTTTTTATTTTGCCAGATACTGCCAGAAAATTACTTAAAAAAAAAGAAGAAAAGAAAAAAAGGAGGGTAATTTAATTTTGAAATAAATTTGGGAGATGCAAATTGAAAATGGCTTGGTTACTCTTCTTCCTGTTTGTTCAAAGATTTGGCCTAAATAGTCAATCTTTCTATCTTAAAATGTGTGAGGATGTGACAGTGATTCCATAAGAGTGAGTTTAAGAAACTGTGTAATGTTGAAATAGGGACAGAAAAGATCATTTTAATCAAATTTTCTTTTTAATTATATATATCTTTAAAATATCCTGAGCTGCCATGAAAATAAACAGAATTTAATGAGTTTTCACATTATTGAAAAACATACAGAAGGAAAACACTGGAAAATGTCTAACTTTTTTTTTTTTTCCACTTTCAAACTCATTCAGAATTTGAAAAATAGTGTTACTATTTCCCTTCCTTACTCACTTTAAAGGAAAGTTTCTCCTTCATGTAGCTATTAATTTCACTGGTACCATTTACAAAGACTAGAGGTAGCAAAGTTGATGTACGTTGCTGTTCTTTTGCACACCTCTGAATCTAATGTTGAATAATATTTCTTAGAGGCATAGGAGATGATCTTGCATTATGCCCTACCTTCTGATGCTTAGTAGAGCACAGACGCTTGGTTGCATGCTTAGACTTTTATTAGCAAAACTAATAAAAAAGAGATGTCTTAAAATGCAGTATTTTCCTCAAGAGCCTTTGAATGAAATATCCTTGTTGCTTAAATGCATGGCTGTTATAAAGCTATGTATTTCATGTGTTTCTTTTCCAAATACCTGTAGGATTTTTTAACCAAAAATTATCTTCAAGGTCATCTCTTACAGAGCATTCTGTCCACTGTCCTTGCACAGTCCATTGAGAGGTGTTCTGATCTGCTTCTTGTATCCAGATGTAGCTTAATTATTCCAACACAAAGACATATGCTGAGATTTATGAAGGACTCCCTTCAGAACTCAATATTATCATTATGTGCCAATTTAAAAGTATCAATGATCAGCTGGAGATGTTTGGTGCCCTTCAGTTAAAATATTCAAGATGTATCGGTTACAGTAACCCAGATGTAATAATTGGGAGAATGGTTCAGCTGTTCATACTGTCTACTATTTGCTACTGTGTGAACCCTGAAGAAAAAGCAAAGCCCACCGGGATTGCATAGTCTTGTAAAAGTTCAAGTTGGCTTGAAAAGACAGTACCATTCACATTAATGTTAAAAACTTCAATGAGCAAATTACATAGGCATAGGTAAACTCTGTCAACAATTAAGAAGAGGAAACAGTTTCAAACAGTTTAATAGAGGAGATGGATTATGGTCAAAGAAAATATGTTTCACCTTAAGGACAAAAGAAAGGAAAATGCACCCTCCACCCTGAGTAGTTTTGTTTTGAGTCTCTAATTAGCAGGAGTTACAGTTAAGATGAGGAGAAAAAGGTAAGGTATTTAATGATTATTATATGATGGAAAGGAAAAAAATACCTCTGAAAGATAAATATATTCTGTATAGATCAGTTTAATGGTAATCTACAATCAGTAAAAATATTTTATCATATGCCACATCATGGACTTCCAGCTTCTTAGGAAAATAGGATTTTCCCTGAGAAGATGAAAATGGGTGTCCTGGGTTCAGCAGTAGCAGTCATTTTTCTCCTTCTTAGTGGCTGGTGCAGCACTGTGTTTCTAACTTTCAG
>WYDI02029211.1:0-26725 GCA_009867235.2 Psittacus erithacus | reverse complement strand
GTGCCCATCAACTCCGGGGGCTTCGACCTCTCCTGCATCACCAACCGCTACTGCTGCAGACCCTGCTAAAGCTGCTGCCAGCATCCTCGGGCAAGGACCTCCAAGACCTCACAACATGGATCTGGACAGGAGATAGAGCTTCGCGGCGCTGTTTCCTTCTCCCCCTGTCCTCTCTATTCCTTTCCTGTCTCCACCTCCCACACCAGCCCAGTGGGGACCTCTTGGCCACCCTCCCTCCCTGTGAGGGACAGGCAGGCCCACACCCTGCAGAAGCTGCACCACATCTTGGTGGCTACTGCATGTGCTCCCTGTGAGCCACCTCCTTTTCTTCTTTACACTCATTAAAGCTCTGTTGCATCCAAGCCTGGGCCTCCACGTCCTTCCTTCTGTGGGAACTCTTCCAGTCTGCTCAGTGGAAAAAGTGGAGTCAGCGGCGGATCTGCATCCCTGCAGTGGATTTTGTCCCTTGGTATTGTGGTACATAAAGTGGTTTGAAGCCATCGTGCTTCATCCCTGGCAATGTTCAAAGCCGGTTTGGACCAGGCTTGTAGCAACCTGCTCTGGTGGAAGGTGACCCTGCCCATGGCAGGGGTTGGAAGTGGATGAGCTTTAAGGTCCCTTCAGCCCAAACCAGGCTGGGATTCTATGTTTCATGATCCAATGAAAAGAGAAAAACTTATTGGCTAATTGGGAATCCTATGTGGGGAAAAAGAAATGAAGAAAAAAAAGAGAAATCCACCGGAAAAGAAAACAAAAACATGGAAAAACCTGGCAGTGAGGTACTAAATACATAGAAAGAACATTTAAGATGCTACAGGCAATAGATAATGATAAAGAACTGATATGGAAAAGGGACAGATAACTAAAACAGAGACATAGAAAGGTCAATTAAAAAGCTAAGGCAACAAATAGAGAGTTGAAAAATAAAGACAGTGAAGGAGAAAAAAGTAGAAAATTCTAAAATCCCAGGGATTAATAAAGGTAGGCTGAGAAAGGACATTTAAAAAGCAAGGGCAGTACAGGAAGGCAGAAAATGGTTATGACAAGGGAGTGAAGGAAATGCAAAGTAGGCATAGAAAGAACATTTAAAGAGCAATAGCCATTAAGGAAGTAAACTTAAAACAAGTTGAAATAAGGACAACAAATGAGCTACATAGAACTACATATGTGACTATTATATAGGATCATAGAATCCCAGCCTGGTTTTTGTTGGAAGGGACCTTAAGGCTTATCCAGTTCAAACCCCTTGCCACGGGCAGGGACACCTTCCACTAGAGCAGCTTGCTCCAAGCCCCTGTGTCCACCCTGGCCTTGAACACTGCCACGGATGGGGCAGCCGCAGCTTCTCTGGGCACCCTGTGCCAGTGCCTCAGTGCCCTCACAGGGAAGAGCTTCTGCATAAGAGCTCATTTCCATAGCCATGGCCACCTCTGCCAGCTCTGCCCCTGCAGACACCTCCGGGTCCCTCCATGCAGTGACTTCTGCCAGTCCCACTGCCCTGGTCCCCCCAGACTGTTCCCTCCTCACAAGCTGCCCTCATCCATGAGCTCCCCTTTTCAGGCCAGCCTTGCTGAATAACCTCCTGCAGCTGGAGGCACCAGTGCCTCCCAGTCCCCAACTGGTTCAAGACCACACTGACCTACTCCCTGTTTGTGTCCCACTCCCCAGGCGCATTCCTGAGCCTGCAGCTCTCGAACCAGCTTTTCCTGCTGGATGAACCCTGTCCCAGCAGGAACATGCCCTGGTGACAGCCCGGCTGCAGGGACAGCCAGGCCGGTGACCTGGGGATGTCTCAGCGTCTCCTCCAAGACCTTGGGAAACCTCCCCAAGGGGAGTCCTGCAGAGCTCTGAGCAGGGCTGGGGCTGTCCCAGACGTTTCTGTCCCCTCTGAATTGATTCCTCAAATCTGGATTTGATCTCCAGTTATTTCCATTTCTATTTTTATTTTTATTTTTATTTCTATTTCTATTTCTTTTTCTTTTTCTATTTCTATTTCTTCTATTTATATTATTTATATTTATGTATATCTCTTTCTATTATTTCTATGTCTATTAGTTCTATTTATAGTTCTATATTTCACTTTCTATTATTTTTTTATTATTTCCATATCTGTATTTCTCTATTTCTATTTCTATATTTATTTTTCTTTCTATTTTACTTCTATTTCTATTTTTTCCAATTCTATTTATCCTATTCTTTTTCCTGTTCCCGTTCCCTTTCCATTTTTTTCATTTCCATTCTATTCACATTTTGGATTATTTCACCCGAGGCCCCGGCGGTGACGGCAGGGCCGGGACTCGATCCCTAGTCCTCAAGGCGACGCAGTCCCCCATTCAGTCCGTCAGATGGCGCCATTGCACCGCGCTGTGCTGCCAGCTGAGCGGGGAGGCGTGGCGAGGGCGCGGGAACGCGACGAGGGGAGAAGGGAGAAAAAAAGCCTCTCCCACAGTTAGGGATCCTCCTGCAGCCGCCACCAGCCCCTCCCAGAGATAAGGAGCTGGCAACAGAGCGGAGAACACACACCCCCCCCCCCCCAAAATAAGTCTCCAGCGCTGGGTGGATGGGGGGCTCTGGACACAGCCCTGGGGGTAGCCGGGGCTGGCTTGGGAATCCAGAGCTGGGTGATGCTGCTGGGGGCTCTTAGGGCAGTGGAGGGGGGGGGATGGAGGAGTCAGAACCATGACTGGGGGTGCGGGAGGGGCACGGAGGAGGAGAAGTATCCTCAGAATCAGGGCTTGTCACCGTCCGAGGTCCCCACAGGGCAGGTGGAGAAGGCCAAGTTGGGGGGTACCTGAGGGACCACTCCATGAGGCTGGCTTGGGCATGACATTGAACTGGGAGACACTGGGAGAAGGTGGGATCTGGCGGGGGGGAATGGTCCTAAAACATAGCCCACAGCCACCCAATCCCAAGCCTGAATCCATCCTACTCCCTATCCCCATCCCTTCCTCTCCCCTATCCCCTGGCAAACACCCCCCAACTCAGCTCCCCCTGCAAATCCCCCCTCAGCACCAAGAGTCCCCTTGCTCACAGTGTCCCCAGAGGCCCCACCAGTCACCCCCCTTCCCTCCCCTGCTCCTGCAGACAAGAGCCTGCGATCTCTATTTATCCCTTCTCCCTCCTTCATCCACTCTTTGTTGTTTCTTGAGAGAGGGAAAGAAGGGAAGGAGAGAAAAAAACACACACAGAGGCAGAGAGGAGGCCGGAGCCTATTTTGCCTCCCAGGCAATATTTCTGGAGCCAATCGGAATGCTCACCCACCCTGCCCTGCTCCCTAATTAAAGGCTTTAAGCAGGCGGCCGGGGCTGGAGGTTTGGGCACAGTCTCTTGGTTGCTCCTTGCAAGAGCTGGTGTGGAAGAGCCGGCTCTGGGCACCCCAGGCCTGACGTGGGCAGCTGGAGCCGCCAGGTTGGGGGGTCCCCAGCCAGGCAGGCAGCTCGCCCCCATTGCCCAGCTCCAGCAATGAGTGGGTCTTTCGACAAGAAGCTCTCCAGCATCCTTACCGACCTTTCGGGCTCCCTGAGCTGCCATGCCGCCTCCAAGGACTCTCCCACCTTACCGGAGTCCTCCGTCACCGACCTGGGCTACTACACCAGCCAGCACGACTACTACCCGGGCCAGTCCTACAGCCAGCCTATGAGCCACTACCCCTATCACCAGTTCAACCTCAACGGCATTGGCGCCACCAGCACCTACTCGCCCAAATCTGACTATTCCTACAGCCCTTCCTACCGCCAGTACAGCCACTTCAGGGACCAGCAGCTCCCAGCCCAAGAAGCAGGTAGGATGCTTGGGAAAAAGGGGCTGTATCCATCCCACAAGTCTCTTGGGACAACAGCAGCAAAGTTGCACTCCTCTAAGTGTCCCCAAGCTGGGGATGGGGTTGTTGTCCCCGCCAAAGGATGGGGGGAGGGATCAGACCATTCTGGCATCCCCAGTGCTGCTGGGGGGATGCAGCGGGATGGATCCACGCTGGATGTGGCCATCAGCGGATGCTCCTAGGGATAGGGGCACACAGAGTGCGATGAGCCTGAGCTGAGGGGGGTAGGAGGGGGAGGTGTTCAGCGCTGGGACCCCTTCACCAGCCTCACGCCTCCACTCTCTGCCCAGTGTCGGTGAAGGAGGAGCCAGAGCCGGAGGTGCGAATGGTCAATGGGAAACCCAAGAAGATTCGCAAGCCCCGCACCATCTACTCCAGCTACCAGCTGGCGGCTCTGCAGCGCCGCTTCCAGAAAGCCCAGTACCTGGCGCTGCCCGAACGGGCTGAACTGGCAGCCCAGCTTGGGCTCACTCAGACTCAGGTAAGGGCTGAGCACCCCGACACCTCCCGACACCCCCAGTTCCCAGCCACAGGCAGGAGGGATGGGGAGGACAGGAGCCGGGAGCCCCCTCCTCGCATAGCCCTAATAGGTGGGGTTTGGGAGGGGGCTGTGTTCACAGAGCGGGGAAGGGGGCTTGGGGTCCCTATGGATGGATGCTGCTCACTTGCTCATGGCTGCAGGAGTCCCTGCTGCCAGATTTCCCCATGCAGAGCAGATCTGCTTTGCAGAAGAAAAGGTGGAGAGGAGGGAAGAAGCAGAGAGACAGGAAGGATCCCAGCCAAACCCGCTCTCAGGTTTCAGGGTTCATCCCCTTCTCTCTGGAGCAAACCCCATCCCAGACCTCACTCTTCTCCGGCACCAGGCAGGGTCAGAGGCTAAATCCTGCCCCGGTGTCTGGGAGAGTCCTGGGTCACCAACACACCCTGCATGCCAGGAATGTGGGACACCAAATCTGGGTGCAGGACGGGATGTTTGGGACAGGGTGCTTGAGACCCCCCCATCCCAGCAGCAGATCCTAGCCCTGTGACTGGTGGGAGCACAGGGAACTAGGGGCAAGACCCTGCTCTTCCAGCTGGATTTTCCAGGGCTTCCCTTAGGGAGCTCCTCCCAGCGCTCAGGTTCCCCCATGCTGCTTGGTCCAGGCAAAAAGAAGAGATTTTGGGATAGGTTCCATATTCCCCTGAGGGTCTCCATGCTGGGGTTGCACTTTAGTCTGGACGGGAAGAACAGGGATGTACGCCATGGGCTCCCCCTTACAATCTGGGGCTAAACCCTCACTTTTGGGGTTTGCCTGGCACGAGGACAGATCACCCTCACGGATCCACTGGCACGAGGACGAGCTGGTTGTCACCCCCATCGCCACAGCGTGGGGCTCCCCCCCGCACCCCATCCCATCCCCAGCACCCTCCCTGCCTGCGGGCCGGCACTGGCGCCCTTGTGCCGCCCTTGGCGCGGCACTCCCCAGCGCCTCCTGGCCTTCCTCCTCCTCCCTTGGGCAATGAAGCAATCGGGGACACTCGGCAAAGGGCTGACGGAGCGCGTCACCCACTCCCAGAGGGACATCCGGTTTGGGTGACAACCACCCACCCCTTCCCCAGGGGCTAAGGGCGTCCAGCACCACCTCACCCAGCTCCAGGGACACTCCCAACACCTGTGGTGCTGGAGTGACAGGCTTCCCGCGACACCCGTGTCCCCACCAGGGCTCCCTGCGATGCACCATGTTTTCAGGGTCCCCATGACATCCATACCGTGGTGCCTTTCTGTGTTGCGTGGTGCGTCCAGGTGACACCCATATCCCGGGTGCCTTCCTGCAACACACCGGGTGTTTGGGGTCTTCTGGGAGGCTTCCTGCAATGAGGTCCCCATGATAGCCATGTCCGTGGTCCCTTCCCATCCAGCATTGTGTGGTCTGGAGTCCACATGGTGACCATGTCCTGGGGGGTGCTTCCCACAATGCACCATATCTGTGAGTCTGCATGATCCCATGGTGCACGATGTGCCAAGCTCCCCATGATGCCCATGTCCCTTGTCCCTTCCCTCTTAAGCAAGGTCCATCCCAGGTCCCTATCCCATGTCCCCCTGAGCACCCCATTCAACCCTCTTTTTGTGGCGGGGCACTGACTCCTCTCCCCCCCTGCCAGGTGAAGATCTGGTTCCAGAACCGGCGCTCCAAGTTCAAGAAGCTGTACAAGAACGGCGAGGTGCCGCTGGAGCACAGCCCCAACAACAGCGACTCCATGGCCTGCAACTCCCCGCCTTCCCCGGCCGTCTGGGACAGTAACTCACACGGCAGCGCGCCAGGGAGGACCCCCCTCCCGCAGCCGCTTCCTTACAGCTCTTCTCCTGGCTTTTTGGAGGAGCACAACCCCTGGTATCACCCCCAGACCCTCAGCGGACCCCACGGACCCCACCAGCCACCACCGGCCACCACGATGCATCACACCTCCCCGGGGCCGCCCCCAAACACGGGTGCCGTCTACTAAGAGCCCAGAGGGAGACCAGGAATGAGGGACAGTGACAGAACTCCTTTGCCTCCTTTTTTTCCCCCTACTTTTTGGTTTTTTCTTCTTTTTTTTTTTTTTTTTTATTTTTAAAGCAAAAAGGACACCCATGTACACACACCCCTAAATATACTCTTAGATATCCTATCCTTTCCCAGCTCATCTCAGGAACAAGAGGACTCCAAAGGGTTAAACTCCTTAGCTACCAGCCCAGGGCAGGCAAGGAAAAGGTGGCAGCGAATTCTTCTTATGCATTTTTATCCTTATTCCATCACCCCCTAATAAAAATCAGCCCCTGAGGAGCCACATCCCACTGGGAATCTCTCACTGGAGCTTTGCTTCTTGGGGCCACCCTGGGCAGCTGCCTTTGTGGGGGCTCCCGGAGCACAAGGGTCACCCAGAGCACCCGCACCCAGGTCCGTATGGAGCCTGTGGGGAGGAGAACGCGTGTGGGTGCCCATAGGTGATGTCGAAGGAGTGGGATGAGCTTCACCCTCACGGCATCAGATGAGAGGATGAGCTTCACTGCCCGGATGCGGGGGGACCATGGATACCCCATGGGAGAAAAGCAGCCCATCCACTTCGGTGGCGACTTCGCGGGATGAGGACCAGCTCAGACAATGAGGTGGTTATTTAAGAATAAATCAAAAGTGTAAGGGGAGGGGGAGAAAAAACTATTTTAATATTTAAACAGTTCAGGAATGGTTTAAGTTATTTTGTAGAGAGAAAAACTGTGCTAAAGCCTGTTTTCCAGCAGCTCCTCCATCTGTGTCAGTTCAGCTATCAGCAAAGCAGTATGCCTATTTTATAAATAAATCGACAGCACATTTTAGAGAAAAAAAAAAAAAAAGGAGAAAGAAAAAAGAAATTTTACTATTTTTTAAGATTATGATGCTATTTTTTTAAGAGCAGCACATGCCGTTTGAAGAAGTGTTCATACACGTTGTACAGTCTCGAGGGTCTTATTTATGTTGCCTTATATAAATAGGGGTGTATTGGGGGGAAAAAAAGAGAGTGTACATAAAGGTTCATTTGTA
Organism: Psittacus erithacus; assembly: GCA_009867235.2. NCBI lineage: Eukaryota > Metazoa > Chordata > Aves > Psittaciformes > Psittacidae > Psittacus > Psittacus erithacus. The sequence goes on along the minus strand of WYDI02029211.1, from coordinate 19,366 downwards.
TAAAGTTGATCCAAACCAAACTGGTTTTGCTCTGGTTTTGTTGTTTGCTTTTGGGGGGTTTTTTACGGAAAAAAAAAAAAGGAAAACACCCAAAATTGGGTGATGGGAGCCCCCTCTAAGGACAAAAAGGCTTCCTCTGAGAGACCTTTGCTGCTTTCCTAGTGATCAAAAGCTGATCTCTAAGTGTGAATAAAAGTGGTTTCAATTCGAAAGCTCCAAACATCATTTTTGGGGAGAGTTTTTGGTGAGCAGGGAGGAACTCCCGAGTTTTCCAGCTTGGAAAACACAGTGCTAAACCCCGTGTGCCCTGGTTTGGGGGGCAGTTGAGGGGTTAAGGGAGTGGGCACCCAAGGGTGCTGCTGGCTCATCCCGGGTCCTACTTTGCCCTGCTGAGAGGGAATCTGGAGGAAGGGAAGTTTACTTCTGGTTGCAGAGTCTTCCTCACTGCCACGGGGACCTGCTTCCCTCCTCTGCTTCTTACTGGGACCAGTGCACTTCTGGCCATGCAAACTGGGAAGGCGCTGGGCTGCCCTGGTGTCCCTTTTGAGGATGCCCACGAGCAAGGGCTGGCAAGGGATGGGACCCTGCCTCAAGGTACCAACCCTATGGGGCCGACAATTGCTGTTCCTGCAGAGACGGTGACTTCACCCATCAGTGTTTTGGGGTCCAGTGACCGGTGATAGGGACAGCCTTTGGGGCTGAACCTTGCTGGACACCTTGCCCTGCTGTCCCTGGTGTCACCAGCATCATTCTATGCATAGGAGTGCAGGAAAGGGTAGGGGGCTGAAGCCCCGTCACCTATCCCAGTGCTGTCCCCATTGAGCCATGCATCCAATCCCCAATGATCATGGAGAGTCCTGCCTCAGCCCCACACAGCACTCAGCCCTCCATGGGGTGGCTGCAGGGATGGTCCCTCTGCACCATCCAGGGAACCCCAGCTCTGCTGAGTGCTGGACACAGCTGGGATGCACCCAGAGGTGTCCCCGCATGGCCATATCCCATGGCCAAGTCCACATGGAGCCAACCTCACTCTTTACACCCATGAAGGTTTTCCCAAATCCCTCCATGGGCTGCACCCCCCAGCTCCCCACCTTACCCCATGCATCTAGCATCGAGCACAGCTGGATCCACGGGTGTCCCCATTGGGCTGCTACATGACCTGGCTGGTTGCAATGCAGGAAGGGGTGCTGTCAGTCCCCCGTATTCAGTGCCTGGGGTTGGGATTGGGGTTGGAGGCTGTGTGCAACACGCCCCAGAGCCAGCGGCGGGCAGACACGCTGGAGACATAAGGGTGATTAGGGGGAGCTGCCAGCAAGAGCAAGGAGGAGGCAGGCTGGGAAGGAGGAAATGGAGCGGCATTGCCTGGAGTGAGAGGCATGGCACGAGCCGGCGCTGGGGTTTTGTTGGGTTTCTTAATGTAGGAAAGGGAAAGAAAAGAAAGGCAGAAGGTTCCATATCCACACATTATGTATAAATGCTGGGAGCATTCCTGCCTGTGGACAGGGGTTCATCCTGCCCCCCTCCAGCACTGCATGTGAGGTGGGGTCTGCAGGCAGCTTGTGCCTCAGCGATGGACACAGAAGATATTGTCCCTTTGTCCCCCCATGGAATGGGTTGGGTTGGAAAGGACCTTAAAGCTCAACAAGTTCCAACCCCCTGCCCTGGGCAGGGACACCTTCCACTAGAGCAGCTTGCTCCAAGCCCCATCCAGCGTGGCCTTGAACACTGCCAGGGATGGGGCAGCCATAAATTGCTGGGGCTGCAGGACCCAGGCATCCCTCCCTAGGGCCAAGCTCAATCCTCCTGCTAGCAGCTGATGCCCCAGAGTGCTCCCAAGAGCAGAATGAAGCCTGAGAGACAGAGGCAAGACCCCCACACACACCGGGGTGGGAACATCACCCAAATCCTTCCAGCATTCCTCAGCCGGTGCTGGCACAGGAACGGAATGACCGTCCTTTGTTATCCTAGTACCAGGATGGGGATGCTGGGGACATCCAGGCCCTTAGAGGGGATTTTGCCAGCGCCTCTTTCCCCATTGCAACACGCTGCTTCCAGCCACATGTGTCACGCTGCTGCCAGCACCAGGAGCGGGGGCAGCTGCTCACCCACAGCCCAGCCTGGTATCCACCATGTCCTCATCCTTTCCCAGTCCTCATCCTTTCCCAGTCCTCATCCTCTCGCAGTTCTTGGCTAACCCGGCACGTGGCAGCTGGAGCGAGGAGTGACAAGGGGCAGCCACAGCACTGCCACGAGCCAGGGCCCCAGCTCTGTTCTCGGCTCTGGAAAATAGGATGGAAACACTTCCAAGTGGCTTCAGGGATCTTTCTGTCTACCCCTGTCCATGTGCCATCACTCTGGCTGGGCTGGGAACAGGAAAGGGACACAAGGTGTTCCCCCCCTGCCCAAATCTGCCCTGTTGATTTGGAGGAAGCTGGTTGGATTTCCAGCCTATGTGGGTGGAGGGAAGAGGGACCCAAAGAAGCCCATTCCCAAGATACCCCCAGTGGGTTTTCTCCAATCCAGTGGGTTAAACCCTATCAAAGTGTGATATCTGGGAGCTCTGGGCCTTTTCTGAGTTGGGACACTTTCGGCTGGTGGAGAAGAGGCAAGAGTAGCCGCAGTGATGCTGTGCAGGCATCTCCTGGGGTATCATCCAATTCAGGTGCAGAAAGGGTAGAACAATACCCAACCCTCCTCCTTTGGACTCCAGACCCCATCCCTGTCCCCATCACCATCCCATCGGAGCATCTGGAGCGCAGGCATGTGGCAGCAGGGGCCAGGGGAGCCCAGAGATGGGCTGGAGCAGGAATTCTCCTGCACTCAAGAGTGCATCTGGGGTCAGCCATGGCTCTCCTGTGTATGTGGTTGGGTGCAGGGGGAGCCGCGGATGTCCCCACCCTGGGGTCCAGGTGCCAGCCACTGTCCCAGTGGTGGGTGGGATCGATCCTGGCTCCTGGAGCCCACGACTGCTGCCTCCTTCCCACTACAAGCCAGGACCTGGAAGCAGGTCTGGCTGCAGGTCCTTGGCAGCGCATCCATCAGGGAAGCCAAGCAGGAGCCTCAGCCTCTGCCTCCTGCTTCCCCCATCCCCTGCTCAGCACCCAGCAGCACCCCAAGCCACCTTCTGGGGCCAGGATCACACCATGCTCCAGCCCCTTCCCATGGCTGGAGAGTAATTCTTTGAGGAAAGCTGCCCCTTCCAGCCCAAGCCCCTCTCTGGGGTAAATCGCACCCACAAGGAGCTGGGTTTGCCCCAGTCTCTGGATGGGAAGTTCTCCTTTCCTCCGACAGCAGCGCAAAGCAAATCCATCCTCCTGCCTAAAGCCTCAGCAGGCTCCATCCCTCAGGGAAAATAAAGCCAAGGTCTTGCCTTGCACAGACCCCTGCACATCCCCTCATCCCCACTCAGGACGTCATCCACCATGTCTTGGCCTCAGATTGCAGTTGGTCCTGATGGGTGCTGAGCCAGCCCACAGCCTCCGCATCCTTCACATGCCATTGCTACAACGTGCCGATGGCCATCAGAGGACACAGCAGGGGCCAACCATGCTTGTGTCTCAGTAGGGTCAGCATCAGCACCCCAAACCTCTTGGCTGAGGGACCAAACCCACTCCTGCCTGGCCTCATGTGCTGCTGAAGGTGCAAAGCAAAGAGAGCCATGCATAGCATCACATCACTCCCTTCCAGGCTTTTCCAGCTGGGATGGGAAACGTGATCCCTGAGGCAGGAAGGAACCCTTGGAGAGGGAGCAATATAAAGTGGGAGTATTGGGAGCACAGATCATGTTTGTGCAATGGAGAAAACCTCAGTATGGACTCACTGCCCCAGCAAATCTCTGCTAGGGAGACCCCAGTGCAGGTCCCATCCCCATCATGGGTGACAAACACTGACCAGGATTGCGAAAAGTGGGAAATACCAATAATGTATTTTCTAGACAGGTTCTGGCTTCTGGAAAGCACAAAAGGAGTTGAGAGATGCACTGCAGAAGGGAACCTGCAGAGGAAAAGTATTCCCCCATTCCCAAAACACTCCCCCTGCCAGAGCCAGGTATTAACTCCAGGAGCTGCTGAAGGTGTGGGGCAGGAACCCCAGGTCCCCCCACCTCCCTCTCCCACCCTTATTAATGCCAACATCTTCAACAGCTCCAAATTGCCTGTAATTACCCCATGGAGGCATTGAGAAGCCCCTGACAAGGAGCTAGCTCCACAATCACTGCAATTGTGCCTGAAATCAGGGCAGAGATCACATGTCTGGAAACAGCAGCAGATCCCACACGGGTATTTGGGGAGGGGGGGACACAGCCCCAGCCCCCTGCTTCAGTGCTCCCATCCCCACAGGGCTGTTTTCCCAAGGGATGGGTGCCTCCAAGGACAAGGACTGAAGTGGCTGCTCCCATAGCAGGGGCAGAGCCCTGTAAGGCAGCGGCAGGTAAGGAGGAGCAGTCGTTACAAGTATACAGCTATTTATAGGGGGGGCATACAATAATGGATGGCATTTATAAATAAAACCAGGCCGGGGGGGTCTGGGGACCCCCCAGCCTCTCTCCAGCCCCCCACCCCCTGTCTATGAATGGAGGGACACAGGGCTGTGACTGGAGGCCAAGTCCTGTCCCAGCAGGATGGTCGCACCAAGGTTTTGTGCCAGAGCTGTCTCACTTTGGACCACGATGGAGCAAGTAATTCATAGGTTTCTGCAGGCTATGGTCACCTTCCTCCTCCTCTTCCTCCTTCTCCATTTGCTGAGGTCCCCAAGGCTTCACTGGGCTCCCCAGTCCCTTGGGGGTGGCCACAGAGCATCCCCCTCACAGGTCCTCTCAGTGCTGGCAAGTGCTGGAGCCATGGCAGCATCACATCATGGGGGCCCGGGGGATGGTGTCCTGTGGGTGAGGCTGGTACCAGGTTCCAAAGCTGTTGATGTAGCTGCTGGAGGACAGAGGGGGTCCTTTTCCCTGCATGGGGATGTCCCAGAGCTGGGGGATGTTGGGGGAGCAGGGGGAGAGGGAGGCAGCATTGTGAAGGTGCTCCCCATCAGGCGTGCTGGAGCCCTGTTTCATGATCTTCTTGTACTTGGAGCGCTTGTTCTGGAACCAGATCTTGACCTGTGGAGGGGGGGAGAGAGGTGTCAGTGGGGAGGATGGGGTCTATGTCCAGTGCCCCCACATAAGCTCCCAGCAACAATAATTATGGGGACCTGTGGTCCCCATCTCCATCTGTGCCAGCCCTTTCAAGAGAGCACAGCCAATTGGGCATGGGGGTCTGTGAGATAAAGTGGCCTCTGGGCCCAATCCCTTACAAGCCACCAGAGGCTCAACTAAGAGAAGGATTTGGGAAGAGGCACAAGGCACCCACACAAACATGTGATAAACAGAGAGCAAACCAGGAGTCCCCAGCTATGCATACCCCCATGGCCCCCACTCCAGGTCGGGCTGTGGCCGTCGCAGCCCAGCCAGGTGCTGGTGCTGGGGTGCGGCACGGTGGGGCCGCCACACTGGGGTGGTGGCCCCTGCTCATTCCTCCCCGCAGTCCCCCCCGTGCTGCCGGCAGGTTCCCACTTGTCTCCCTCTTCCCCAGCTTTATTAGCTCGCTTCGCCCCTGGCTCCAGGCTGCACCACTGCCGCCTGCCTGTCTCTCCCCATCGCCTTCAAAAACCCACTCGCCCCATCCCATGGCCCAGGGCCGCTCAGCGCCAGGCATGGCCGGGCCAGCAGCCAGGCTGCGGGGCTGGGAAAGTCCCAGTGCCGCTGGGAGGTGCGAGCAGGAGCACCCCAAACCCAAGCCCCGGGGGCCCACTGGCGCCAGCTCCCCCGCCGCAGAACAGCATGGCTCGGCATCATTCCAGCTGCACCCCAGCATCATGATGCAGCCTCAATGCAGAGTCATTCCTGGAGCAGCAATGGGCATGAGGCTCCCATGGGGCTGTGAGCAACCCCTCACCCCTTGCTGCAGCCATACCTGGGTCTGGGTGAGCCCCAGCTGAGCCGCCAGCTCGGCGCGCTCTGGCAGCGCCAAGTACTGGGTCTGCTGGAAGCGCTGGTTGAGGGCTTGGAGCTGCAGGCTGGAGTAGATGGTGCGTGGCTTGCGCAGCTTCTTGCCCTTGCTGCTGAGGCGCAGCTCCCCGTTGGCCATGGCAAGGGGCTTCTCGTGCTCTTGGGATGGGAGAAGAGCAGAGTTAAACCAATATGCTGGGAGGTTAAAGAAAATAACTCAGCAACCACCCCCAAACCATCCCACCCAGGCCCCAGGGCACTGTGGGGTTTGGGTTTTGGAGGTTAGGTTTGGAGGGGGACTTGCTTTTGCTTCGCTGATGCATTTTAAGCCACAGGTAAAGCAAAGGGGAAAGAGGAGGAGAAAGGGAGGGATGGGATTATCCATCCAATATAACTATTCAAGTCCAAAAGTGAGCAGGCCGCAGGCCCCTCTGCTATGCACCCAATTTGGGGGGCAGCTAGGGCCCCATGGGGCAACAAAGGGTGCAACAGGAGAGTCCCCTACCCCGGTGGGTTCCTTCTATGGGGATGCTGGTGGTCCCTAGATCAGCAGTACATGGCTGAGGTGGGTGAGCATGAAAGCGTTTTGCATTAATTTGGGGAGAAAACAGTGGGGAACTGGAATGCAATGGGACAGGGAGCTGAGATTGGAGCATGTTGGCGATGGAGCAGAGAGGCAGAGTCTGCCTGGACCGGGAGGTCTCAGAGAGAGGACACAAGCAGCCACAGGCTTCAGGGGGCATGACACAGGCAGCGGGGGTGGGACTCTGAGGCAGGATGCGGGCAGCCGGGGGTCTGATGCGCCCCATCTCCACTGTTTCTTGCCACCACGCAGCCGTCCTTCCCCGTGCGGCTCCACCTCAGGGAGGGATGGACGCAGCCCCCGGCTCCGCAGGTCCCCTCGGGGACCTCCCGGTCAGGCCAAGCCGCGCATCGCCGCTGCCCCGACGGCGCTTCCGACAGCTCCGTCCCGGCGCTTCCTGATAAATGCCCGTGGCCCCACGCCAGGTGGGTGCCCGGGAGCGGGTGTGCAGAGCCGAGCACCCCGCGCTCACCTTACCTGCGTCCTGCAGCCTGGAGCAGTGGGCCAGCGGGGCTGGGGGGTGCTGGGCGCCGGGGGGCGGGTAGGGCAGGTAGGGCCCCCCGTGGGAGAGCGGGGGGGCACCTCCGGGGTAGGGGTAAGGCCCGGGCCGGCCGTAGGAGGCGAAGGGCGCTGGGTCGTGCTGGGGATGGCTGGCGGGGTGGAGGCTGTGCAGCGGGTAGTGCGGCGGCGATGGGTGGCCGAGCTCCAGGAAAGCGGCTTTGGACGGGTCGGACCCCAGCAAGCTCTCGGCTACGGAGCTCATGGTCATGGTGGGCAGGGCCGGGCCGGGGCGCGCAGCCCCCGCAGCCCGCGGAGCCGCACCGAGCCCGGCCGCCCCCCCGACGGGCTCCACGCTGCCGAGCGCGGCCCCGCGTCCGGGGCATCCCCAGCCCGCTCTGCCCCTCCCCACCAGCGGAAGGCCACGCCCCTTGTGACGTCACCCACCGGGCACCCCTCTGGTTGCCCCCCACCTCGGGGGCAGCCCCCTCTGTGTCCCCATCCTGCTCGTACTCCCCCGTCGGTGCCCCGGCCAGGAGCAGTGCACCCGGCCCGAAAGGACACCCAGGGGGACGCAGTCAGAGTCCCATGTCCTAGCTCTGTCTCCCCAGGGGGCTGCCCCTTGTTGCTCACCATATTGGAGTGCTCCGTGCTGGGGGGTCACCCCTTTCCCAGGGACCTTCCGGGATGGACAGTGACTTCCACGCACATGGCCTTTGGGGGGTTGGATCCCCTCGAAGGGGGACACAGGGCAGCCCCAACGCCCGGGGGACAGACACAGTGGAACTGAGGCTGTTCGCACTCAGCTCACCTGTGCAGGGACATGGGACACGGGAGAGATGGACACCGAATGGAGGGATGGGCGCCGAATGGAGGGATGGACACCGAATGGAGGTATGGAGGCTTGAGGAGGCCCTTTCGCATCCGCAGTGCTCGTGGGCGCTGGGAGAGGACACTCGCGGGGGTGGGAACCCCAGAGCCACCCGTCGGCGCCTGCCCTGGCAGACGGGAGGCCCCTTCCCCGGCGTCAGCAGCGCCCCGTCCCCGCAGGGCCCCGCTCCCGGTGGCAGGCGCCGACCTGCCCGGCCCCTCCCTCCCAGCGCCCCGGGGATCCCTGACCCTGGCAGGGTGCGTGGGGCCCAGAGGAGTCCCGTGGCCTCCACCCCGGCTGCCAACAAGAGCAAACCTCCCCACCCCGCATCGGGCTGGTTTTGCCATCACCACCTCTGGGGACAGTCAGAGCCTGGGTGATGTTGGAAGGGGGGGATTTGCACATCCTCCCATCCCAGATCTCATGCAAAGCCCTGGATGGGGTCTGTGAGCCCCAGCTGCAGCACAGGGATGGGCTGGGGAACTCAGCACTAGCTCCCAAGTCTCCAAGAGCGGGGTTTGCCCGGGTGGAGCAGACCCGCAGGAGAAGGTGCCAGGTGGATGGGGATGCTGGCAGTGAGGGTCCCTGTCCCCACTCTCCCTGGAGATTAAACCATCCTCAAAACATGCTTCCATCTAGCCATCGTGCCAGGGCTGAGTCACACCAAGCAGGGGCCAGGAGCTCCAATGCTAATAGCCAAGCTCTGGGATAACCCCAGGACACTTTGGGGCTCATGTCCTGCCCCACATGTCCCAGTACAACAACCTGACCCACCTCTGACCCTCTGTAGCTGATGCCTTCTGCTCTCTCTGACCATCCCAACCTCCCTAAACCTTCTTTCACGACACCATAAGGATCATTTCCAGCACAGCCAGACCCACAGACTGGCCCGTTGGTGCTGGGCCCATGTCCCTCCATACCAGCATGGAGCTGGCCAGAGAGCCATTTCCCCTGGGACGGTCCTCAGGGCCCAGAATCCTATGTAAACCCTAATTTGGGCATGGGGAGAACCCCGAAGTGCCCAGGCCACCAAACTGCCGGGGCCAAAGTGAAAACTCCCCAACCCTACCCAGGCAAAAGCAGGGACAAAGCAGTAAATAGAGGCAACAGGGAGAAATCCGGATGTTTTCCAGCACTGGTCAAGGCATCCCTAGGGAGCCCAGCTTGGCTGGCACCAAGGACAAAGCATGGCTGCTGGAGTATCAAAGGAAACCTCCGCTGATCTGCTTTTATCCCAGCTCCTCACTTTCCCTGCTGGGGTGACTCAGCTCTCCCTGGCTCCAGGACAGGTGCTGGCTTGCAGGGATGAGCTACGGGCACCTCTGCTCCCTCCGGTGCTCCCCACCCCGGTGCTGAGGGTGAGAGGGAGATGCTGGGACTGGGGGCTGCATCACCCCCACTGCAGTGGCTGCCCATGATGGCACCAAATCCAAGGCTGGATCTGATGGGTTCAGGTGCTCCCAGCCTCCTGTGCTCCTCCAGCCCTTTGCTATGTGATGGATGTAATAAATACACATAATTGAATGCGAATAGAAGTATCCCAAAATATCCACTATGTACCAGAGGAGCTAGGGTCCCTGTGGCAGGTGCTGGAGTCCCCATGGGTGGTTTGGGGCAATATTTGACTTCTGGCAAGGAGAAGGAGGATTCTCAGGGTCAAATTCCCTCTCCTTGGGCAAGGTGTCACAACTCCGCTTCATTGGTGATGCCAAGGGGATCCCACCCCTTCATACTGTGGGGCTAGAGAGGGAGCGGACACCCCTATGTGGGAATCTCCAAGCAAGTCCCATGGGGCAGCCCATGGCAAGCAGCGAGGCAGCGGTGACACCAGATGAAAAGGATCCCATCTCCTCCTCCTCTTCCCCAGCTCCATACAAGCAGTTTTGGGTCGGGAGCCTGAAGGTGCCAACCTCAGCATCCCTTTGCCAAGGGGACGTCCCATCTCTGATCCCGCTATGGCAGGCGCAGGAACAGCTCCACCTGCTCTGTATTCCCTTGGGAGCCGAGGTAAGAAACTGACACCAAACCTTCAGGCTGTGTAAAACCTCCCAGCTCCCAGGCACCGCTCACCGGGGGGAGTTGGTTCCCAGCGGCTTCAGCAGCTCCAGAGCAGGAATTGGTACCGCCCCGGCACGGGGGCAGGTCCCAGCCCTCGTGTTTGTGTCAGCTGTGTTGGGCTGGCAGGGACGGAACGCGCTGTTTGAGCAGGGCTCGGGGTTTGGGGGGAACCTGCTGCCAAAGCAAACAGCTCGAGTCGAGTCATTAAATTAAACAAATAAATCACGGCCACTCTTGGAGCCAACTCAAAGTCTCCGTCTCGGGGCTGGAAGGTGCTGACATACACCGAGACCCACACGGTGGCAGGGAGCTGCCAGCCGGGACATGCGGGAACCATTCACCTGCCCGGTGATGTTCTGGGTGTAGCAGCAGAAGCTCGGGATGCGGCTTCATCGATGCAAAGCTGAGGCGCTGGAAGCTCTGGATCTTCCCCTGCCCGCTTGCACTGGCGAGGCAGAAGAAAGCAGGAAGCGGCGCAGGGAAGGGTGTGTTGGGGGGTGCAGGGAAGCATGTGCCAGGTAACAAACCTACAAGATCCTCCAAGATAAAGGGAGATCCCAACAGCTGTAATTACACGCTGGAGATAGAGCCGGCGCGGGGAAAGCCTGAAGCCAAGTGCAGGAATTCTGGGTTAATGGGAGCCCAAGGAGAAGTTAATAACAAGCCCAACAAAGTGGGAGCAGACAGCCTGGCGTCTGCCCTCCCACACGCCACCGCTGCCACATTAACGAACATCCCTGCTATCTCCAGCCCGTCAGGAATCTCGCGGGAGCTCAGGGATCGGGATGCTGCGGCGCTGGCTGCTCCCTGCGCTTCTCCCATAGGAATTCCGACTGGTTGGCAGGAGCAAAAGCCATCCCTAGGGAAAAGGATGAGGGGCTGTTGGGAGCATCCTCTTGGAAGGGGGCTGGAAACCCACCAGAGAAGGTAACACTGCAGGGGAAAGGCTTTGCTCCATTGCACCCTCTTTCCCAATCCTGCCCTATAGGGGAGCACCACCACGAGTGGGAAAAGGATTTGTCCCTTGGATGGTGTCAGACACCCCCTGAGCATCCAGGACCTGTTTCCACGTGGTATGAATCATAGTATGAGCAAGGCAAGACAGGAGCTGCTGGCGGGGAGGTGATCTGAAGGTGCAGAGGTGGCCCCGGGGACACACAAACATGGGAGGTGACAGCGATGTGGCTGTCATGGGGGGGCCTTGGATCTGGCTTTGACAGGGAACTTTTAGAGGGACACAAGGGAAGGGAAAGTTCACATCAATGTTCTTTCCTCCCCTTTAACTTTGCAGAGCTCCAGCATCTCTGGGAGGGATTTGAAAGGGGGTTTCTGCACAAGGGATGCTCAAAAAGGGTTTATCCCAAGCGCTGCAGCCTCAGCAGGAAGCCTGGTTGAAGCCCAGCTCCTTGGCCTGGACTTAGGGGTGTTTCTTGAATATAGCTCACCCTGATACCATTAGATCAGCATCTCGCCTCCAGCAATGCTGTACTCAGAGCCACTGGGTCATGCAGGATCTGTGCCCTGCTTCATGACCGGTTTGAGTTGAGTTGAAATCATATGGACATTAAAATCCTAAAAACAAGTAATCATCCCCCCTGCCCTCCCCACTTCATCCCCCCTCAATAAAGTAAATAGTTTGCTTTAGACCTTAAAATATTCCCCAAACCGAGCTGCTCTGGGTTTGGTTTTCACAGGGACTGGGGAATGCCAGCTGGAAATCCAAGGACTAAAAGGACCCTGATGTACATTAGCAGTGATCCACTGAGGGCACATAGACCACCCCCTGATTTATATCACTATGACAAGGAGAATTGCTTAACCTGCCAGAGGGGAGACTGAGATGAGCTCTTAGACAGAAGCTCTTCCCTGTGAGGGTGCTGAGGTGCTGGCACAGGGTGCCCAGAGAAGCTGTGGCTGCCCCAGCCCTGGCAGTGTTCAAGGCCAGGTTGGACACAGGGGCTTGGAACAACCTCCTTTAGTGGAAGATGTCCCTGCCTGTGGCAGGGGTTGGAGCTGGATGAGCTTTAAGGTCCCTTACAACACAAACCAGCCCAGGATTCTGTGAGTCAGCCATTGAACCCTACTGAGACAGAGGAGCAGACGAGAGGAGAAAGTTTCCCTTTGTGCCATCTTGTTTGGAGAGAAGCAAAACCTGTGCCACCTTTGCTTCCCCATCAATGCACAGAGGTGAAAACTTCCACCAGCATCACCAGCTATTCCTGACCAAAACCTCAGGGGGTCTCTTCCCATTCCTGCTGTTCTTTGGTGAGGTTATTAAGTGCCTGGGATTACTTGTGGGAGCAATTTTCTGCTGTCTAAATTCCCCACATCGCTTTTCCTCCCCTCATGCCCTGGCTCTGGAAGCCAGTTTGGGGATAATTATGCCCCATCTGGAAACCTTTGGGGAAGGTGTGAACCTGCTGGGCAGAAATCTGACATATTTCATCAATTATTCCATTCATTTGCCCCAGCCTCAGCACCTTGCCCTGCTAATTTGACAAGAGCACCAGTTAAAGAGGCTTTTTAACCCTCATTCGCTTCCCATCACCTTGAATGCAGAGAGCTGGAGAGAAGCTGGAAGTAAACTGAGCCCTGTCCTGCAGGGATGGTGACATGTCATGGCCCAAAACCCTTCGTCTTCCCTTCGGTCATCACTAATAAAGCTTTGCCCCAGCCAGTAAGGATGCTGGCTCAGTGAAAGCATCTGATTTGCTGTTTGCAAACCCAGAAAATCCTTTGGGGTATTCCAAAAAGTATTAAAAACTGAGCGAAATTCCATTTCTTTCTTTTCGCATGACGCTCTGTCACTTGTGCTTTGGATGTGGGTTTCAGGCTGGAATTTCAGTTGATGCCTGCCCCCTCTTTGCTGGAGTGGTGCAAAATTGCCTGTTTCTGATAGAAAATTGTGCAGTAAATGGGGCAGTTCAATAACGGGAAATAGTGGTCTGGATTCTTAGTTTTTCTTTGGATAACTTGAATTCATTGTGCATTTGAATAATGACCAGTATTGGTTAGGATTGGGTGTTGTACATAACACTTCGGAGGTTGATTTTCCCTTCAGGGTGAGGCTTATAACAACGTCAAATAAGATCTCACCCAAGTTTCCTACATGATTTCCTTGTGTAAATGGTCTTTTCCTTTCCTTTTGCAGGTGCTTCATTTGGGAAGCTGTTATTTTCCTTTTGGAGAGACCCATTAAGGGTTTGCAACTTTAACAACATAACAAGGCAGTTGGTAATGTTTAGATGCAGAACTTAAACAAAGAGATCATCAAGTACTGGCCTCTCAATTAAGCATTTGATTCAATAAACCTGACTATTTTGGTTTAAAACAACCTCTTGCAGGCACACATCTCGAAAGGAGAAACTTGATGAACTTTGGGATTACGACTGAAATGAGCAGCATCTGTTTTACCAGCTTAATAGCTGCCACAGTGGCAAACCAGGGTGGGGAATGGGGGTTTAATGCTTCCAGCCATGCCTGGTCCCCATGAAGGTGCTTCCTACCCCTCATCCTCCTCATGCCAGCTGCTTGCAGAGGTTTATGTGCCTGGAGCACCTCTTGGATGGGAACTGGATGAGCTTTAAGCTCCCTTCAACTCAAACCAGTCTGGGATCCTCTGACCCCCATTCAGGAGCAGGTAAGATCCCTCAGGCCACCCCCAGCCTCTCCAACCACTTAAAAGCTGCTTTTGGAGGTGGACACATACATGGGAAGGGAAAAGCGTGGACAACCCCACATCCTCTTCATCAGATGCATGGTGCCCGTCTTGTGCCACAGAGACCTGTTGGGGCTCACAGGTTGGGAAAGGAATTTGCCAAGCCTTTAAAGAGCCGACAGGAAGGGCTCGAGCTTGCAGCTGACTGCGCGTTCTGTCCTTGTTAGTGAGCTCTTTGCCTTGCTGATGACAGAAAATTGCTTTGCTGCCCAGGTTGTGGGAATTGAGTGATGGGGATCTGCACTCTTATTGGCAAAGAGGGATCCTCAGCAGCGGGAGGAGCCTGGCCCTCCCCTGCACCTCCTCTTTGCCAAACATAGATATGATTTCATCATTAATATTCATCAGGAAGTGCTTTTGGGGAAGCCCTGTGTCAGAGCAATCTCAGGATGCATCAGGGATGCTGTGGGTGAGCCAAGTATGGCTCGCAAGGAACCACATCAGAGTCTCGTGGCAAAAGTCCATGAGCAGGTGAACAGAAGATGCGGAGGGAGGAAATCACTGTGATGTTTTACTGATGGAACAGTTTTCATCAAGCACTTGGAGAGAAACATGTACATTCTGCTGGCATTTCCCACATTTGGTGAAATCCCAAACCCAAAAACATGCACAACATCCCTCTAACAGAAAGCAGCATTCCAAAATGTCCTTTTCTCTGAAAAAAAACCCCATATTTCAGGAATTTTTAAATGGGAAAGGAGCAATAAACTGGGAAAGCTTCAACATCTCTGGAGAACTGGGTGTTTTCCAGCTCATCCCAGTGACTTGCTCCTGTGGGTTTGCTGCTGGAAGGTGCCAAGGACAGTGGCTGCGTGTGCGCTTGGGGAAATGAAGATTCCCAGCTTGTTCCTTGGTCCAGGCACAGCGTTAGGGGAGGAGGGAGAAGATTCCTGTGTTGGATCCACCACTTTCTACCTGTTCCAGCTCTGATGAAACCCAGTGTGATAGCAGTCCTAGGCCTGGCTCCTGGTTCCTTCTTTGTAGCCAACAATGAGTTTCAGAGGGAGCAGAATCAGGTCAAGCCTCAGAAAAAGATATCATCTGAAAGCTCCCTAGAAGAGGTAACAGCCCCAGGTATCCATGTAGGATTCCCAGGGAAGGCTTTCTCCTGCCTCTCGTGATGCTGCAAGGGAACACAGGCTCAGTATCGTGTGGCCACTTGCTGTCCCATGCTGGACTGTGAGGGTTTGGCGAGATGTTAAAGAGCATTATAATCAGTGACCCCACGTTCCTGCTAATTAACAGAGAGAAAATTAGTGGTCTTACATTGCTGGTTCTGGTTTGGGTCGCTTTTGTTCTCGCATGTACCACGTACAAAGAATTATTTAAGCCTCTAGGGCCAAATTCCCAGGCACAACTTAAGCAAAATCCTCAGTGTGAGTTTTTGCCTGAATGAAGGAGTCAGGGGCTTGCTCAGAAGCAGGAAAGGGCAGAAGCCAACCCTTTGCTTCAGTTTAAGGCCCTGAGCCAGTGATGCCCACTCATGGATCGGAGTGGTCCAAGGTGATGCTCAATTTAGCCCAGCCTCTCCCCTCTGTAAAGAAGGATTAAGTCCCTGCCAAATCACGCTCTTCTCTGTGCAGGACTCCAAGGAAAAGCCTTTGAAAAGCAGCCTGATGGCGCTGTGGGCATCAGACACTGTCTGAGGCAGGTGAGATGGCTCAGGGATGCCACAAGGTTGGACGCTGGCAAAGCTGTCAATGTGACATGTGGAGCTCTGATCCCCCCAAGGTGTCTGGTGGCCACCCCCATCCAATGCCTGGGGATAACAGCCCCTTGGTAGCATCGTCCTGCTGCACAAAGTGACCATAGGAGCAATGCTGCATCCTGATCCCCTCAGCCCTCCTCTTCCGACCAATGACAACCCCGAATCCCAGGGTGTTCCTTTCCTGCAGAGCTGGAGGCAGAGGTGGACCCAAGGGACACCCCTGCTGAGCTGGCAGGCCACTGCCAAGCCAGTCAGGGTGGTGTCACCTGCCATGTCCTCAAACCACTGCCCTCCCTTCCCCAGCACGCTCATAGGTGGTCATTAGTGGAGCTGACAATCCCCGCAGCACGCGCCAGGTATTTACATCTCTGGGGAAGCTGAACTTGAGAGAGAGGGAGGGAAAAATGGGGATGGTAAATGTATAATTAAAGTCCTATTAGGAGGCACCGAGGAGTCTCCTGGGGAACAGGGTGTATGAAATCGCTGCCTCCCCAACAGCTCTTGGGCGCAGAAGTCTCCCCAAACACAGCCAGGAGGGCTGAGAGGGACCTGCCCTGGGGATGTGTCATCATTAGGGACTCTATGGCACTCGGCTATCCATCCCTAGGTCAGGCTGTGGTGTGGCTGGACCATCCCATCCCAACCTGTCCCATCCCATCTCCTGTTCTGGCTTCAGAGATGCTGGGAGCAAGCGTCTGTTCCATTGCTGGCTCCCGTGGCAGCCACACATTCTCATGCTGGTGCACTAGGTGCAGGGTGCTCCTTAAGTCCAAACCCCCTTGGTCTGGGCTGGAATAAGGGGTCACCAGCCTCAGACAAGCAGAGTCCACTCTGCATCCTGGGCTTAGCAGAGTGATACCTGGAGCCACGTGGCTCCGCAGATGTGTTGCAGGAGACAGGTATTTTAATAGGCAAAAAGAGAGAGTTGCTATCACCTGATTCATGTTAGCAGTGTCACAGACTCAGAGTTTCACCATCTCCTACACCCTGGTGTCTCTCTCTCCATCTCTCAGCCTTTTTGATGTATCAGGTCCCCACTGGGAGGTCCATGTCACCCTCAGAGACCTGCCCACGTCCCACCATGCTCCCTTCACTCAGGCTCCGTGCCCATGCCCAGGATGCAGCCTGGCTCTGACCCAGCTCAGCAACCCACCTGCTCTGGGTGATTGTTTTTCCTCTCCCTAGAAGCATCCCCATTACGGAGGTGACACCTGAACCTCCACTGCCACCCTCACCCCTCAGTGCCCCTATTCAAAGGCAAAACCAAGCAGGTTGTGGCCAGTAAATCACCCCTTTTCTTCACCTCCTGCCGAATGCCATCACCCTCCCTTGCAGGTGCCTTTCTCATTCAACGCCTCCCACCTTGCCTGCCCCTCCTCTTTACAGCTCTCATATTAGTTGTGGTTCACTGGGCACTGAATGGAGACTGGAATTCCTTAATCCACCTGCGACCTGTGGAGGAGCTTTCCCAGGCCCAGCCCTGTAACCCAATTCCCCTCAGCACAAAGCCAGGAAGGCATCACCAATGTTAAGCACCAGTTGAATCTCAGCTCCTCCTGGTCCCGGCAGGGTGAGCAGCTCTGCTCCCTTTGAACATCCCCCAATAGAGATTTGCTGGCGCAGAGATTGGCCGAGCTTTTGTCTCTCAATCCGCTTGGAAAATTCCACCTGGTTGTGGTCAGGCTTTTCCAGGGGTCCCAGTTCATCCGCTTTGTATTCCCAAATGTGCCTGTGGCTTGGGTCCAGCTGCCACCTCGCCCTGAGCAGTAAAAGCGGCTGAGGAAGGGATTGGAAGAAGTTTGGGTTTGTTTTTAACGGAAAAATGCTTATTCATTGGAAATAACAAGTTTTGCCAGGAACATATCTGCTCATCAAAACACTGCAGAGGCGTCTCTGGTCCTTCCCGGTGGGATCTATGGATGTCCTCATGGAACCTCAGCTTAGGTAGGAAAACCTGGCAAAGAACTTTTGAATACTAACAGTAATCAATTTGAATGCTTCAAAAAGTATTTGAGGTGGGAGGTGAGTTTTTCTCCAGCCCACAGGAGCTACAGTGTGAAGTAATCCCAAATCATGGCAAGACAACCTGAGAATTCACCTTTACAGTCCAGCCATCATGCCAACAGCCCTCGCTGGTGGGAAATATGGATAATATTGATAAATATGGATAATCATCCCAATTTCAGGAAGCTTGGGGTGGGTGACCATCACTGTGGGTGATGGGTGGCCATGTGGCCAGTGTCTGTGTGCTCGCTTTCACTTCTGTGTCCCCCTGCGGCCTGTCCCAGCTCAGAATAGAGATGCTGGTGGCTGAGCATCGTGTCCCTTTGCCAGCTGCCCACCATCCGTGCCCTCAGTCCTGGCTGAGCTCAGCTCCAGTTGCAGTGCCGGGAGAACAAGGGCAGAGCCAAGCGCCCACTTTCCATTTACTTCAACTTTCCACCCCTGCATCCCCCTGCATCATCCCCATGAGTAATTGGGAGCGGCCGTTCCCTTCTGTGCCATCGGCAGATGGGGCCACCCAGGGCCACCCCTTGCACCAGGCAAGGTGGCTGGCAGGCAGTGAGGAGGAGGAGGAGAAGGAAGGAGAGTCTGGGCTTTCCTGTTCCTCTTGGTTGTTTGGGGTCCCACACTGACACCCCTGGGTGCTGGCCAGCTCTGTTGGTCACACAGAGAGGCACAGACTACTTGCAACCCTGCCAGGGTGCTGTGGAGAGAAGAGCAGGCAGGACCTCATGGACGAGCACCATCGATTTCTACTGCAAAGCCATGAGAAGGAACCTGGGACTTGAGACCTCTCAGCCTCCTCTCCTTCCCCTTGGCCCAATCTCATCTTTCCCATGCTGTGGTGGTATCTCTTGTGGGACTGGCTTAGTGCATGGTATCCCACCCCCATGGCAACGGGTAGAGGCTAAGAAAAGCCCTAAATAAGAGGAGGAAAAGTAATACTGAGCACCTGGAAGCACCACAACAGAGAATGGAGGAGCTCAGGAGTGAGGGAGGGCAGAGCTGCTGGCAAAACCATACTCCTGCCTCCATCCCCATCCCAGTTCACCATGATCCATCCTCTCCAGGCTCTGTAGCCTCACAGGGAAAGACACAGTGATGCTTTTGTTTATGATATTACCTGTTGTATCACTATAAGCTCCAACTTGGAACTCCTGTAAGTCCTTCCCTGGGTGAACAGCACATTCTTTCTCTGTTCAGGGCTGTAGTTTCATTTCCTCATGCACTGTGGCCCCAGTGTAATGGATAGATAATTAACATTCCCATTCAGGCCAGCTGACTGCCTTGGAGAAGTGTGCCACCATGCTTCTCCCTCCCATTCCTCTTCCTTGTATTAGGGGAAGCAGGGAAGGATCAGCACATGGGAAATACTACAAACTCAAGGCCAGTAACTTCTCTGCTTGCAGGAACTCACCAGTCAGTTGGATGTAGCCCAGCAGACCTGGGTACCATGCCCAAAGCACCACTAGCTCTCAGCAGCCTTTCTGCTGCCTTTCCAAGCCCAGATTAACAGGAGATGGCTTTTCACACCTGACCCATCCACCTTATCAGGACGAAAGCCTGTCACACAACAAGGCTTGACTATGGCTCTGATGTAACGTGGGCAGTGAAGGGAGCAGGGACAGGCACGGGGTGTTTCCCGGCGGGTTACATGCCCCTGTGCATTCCTGTGCTGGCCGGTTCCAAATCAGCTTGGTTTGGTCATGCCTAAAAGCCTTCCCCAGTGCTCCCAGCCACAGCAATACCCCCAGCTAGCACAGCTGAGTCGCAGCTAACGGGACCCACCGGCCTGAGCCGGGGCAGCACTGCGGGGTCCTGCCACCCTCGAGCACCCCCGGCCCCAGGAGACGAGGCCGGACTGCAGGTAACGTTGCCATCTAGTGGCTTCCCCACCCGGAGCCGGGGGAAGGAAACTGCTTTGGGACTATTTGGGAAGG